>SWEM01000369.1:0-31079 GCA_019593585.1 Nitzschia palea | reverse complement strand
AAAGGCATCGATGCCTCGAGGACCGCTTGTCTCGAATGGATGTGGAGCAAGTCTCCATGAATCAACAAAGCAATGCCAAACAAGAATTAATCGCTAAATTGAACGAGACTGTTCAAGATTTAACCAAGCGCCTCGAGTCCAAGTCTTCCATGTTACAGCAATGTCAAAAAAAGCTTCAAAGTGTCGAGTTGGAACTCGAACGTGCCCAAACCAAGGTGGAATCTCTGTTGCAAGGAGAATCTGGTACAATTCTTGAAATTAGTGACCTTTGCAATCTCTTGGAAAGCAAGATTCAAGAGGTGGAATCCACCACGAGACGAATGGAACAACTACAAGGCGCATTGGACAAGACGGAGGAGGAACTTCAATCCGTGTGTCAATCGGCAAGTGGTAATCAAGAAAAACTAAGAGAACAATATGAAAATTGTCAAGCACGGTTGCAAGACGCACAAGCCACCATTTTACGACTTGAATCGGAGCTAACCGAGGCCAAGAAGGTGGAGGAAACACTACGAGGAGCTATAGAACGGGAGAAATCTAGAGAGGGGAAAATGCCGGTGCAAGTAGTCAATCCATTGTCCGATCAATCTCGAGAATTGCACCAAGCTGCTGCGGAGTCTGAAACCTCGCTTGTGAATACGTACGAACGTCGATTGTTAGAACTAAGTGTCGAGAAGGATGGTATCATTGAAAATCTCCGCAAGGATATTGCTGCCTTTCGAGCGAAACGAGCCGAAGAAGTATCTGAACTGACCCGAGAGGTTGCCTCGCTACGAGCCAAGCTAGAGGGGATCCATGCCGACTATGGTTCTGAATTGCAAGGCAAGGAGCAACATAATTTTGCTCTGGTGCAAACGCTGCATGCTCAGGAACAGACTATGGACAATATGAGGATTGAAATGGACCAACTGCAAAGTAGCATGAGAGATGTCGCTAGTGCACGACGAAGTGAGGTCGAAGGGTTACAGCAAGAAGTGATTGCCCTGAAGACAGAAATGTCCAAACTGGAAAAGGAAGCTTCCAATTTGAAGATGCAGTTAAAGGACGAGCAAATGGTCCATCGAACGGAGGTGGAGAAACTTCAGGAAAGGATTGCAGAATTTGAAAGTGAATTGCCCAAGGTCAAGGCCATGGGAAGAATTGAAAATGATCAACGTATGCTAATGGTGAAAGAACGACTGGAACAGTTGCGAATTCGAAACAATGAGCTAAAAGAAGAAAACAAGCAGTTGGGCGAGCGTTTGGAAAAGGGAATTATCAAAATACACAAGCTACAGATGAAATGTAGTCAAGCCGAGGAATGCAAGATCGAATGTGAGATCTTGCGAAGGCAAGTTGCAGAATTGCAAGAGATACTGGAACAAAACCAATGCCTTGCTGAAGTTTCATCTCTACCCGAAATGGAAATGTCCACCACTTCCACTGGAGAAAAGTCATCGACAAGGCAGAACTTGAAATTAGCTATGGACGATCATGCCCGTACTACTAGGCGAAGCATTCCAGTTACCAGCAGGACATCGTTATCACGTCTTTTTGCAAGGCCAAAGTTCTCTGCTGCCTCAAAGGCAGCTTTGATGATCGACGCCAGATAAGGGCTTTTCAATCAGAGGGGGCATTTGATTGAATTAACAATAAAATTGTTGTTACAATTGAGAAAATTCCATGTAATGCACTGTTGTACCTAAGAGTTGTTGATTGCTGGCTTTCCGAGAGTTGCAATGGCTGTGAGTTCTTGCCACCATCGACAATGCATTTAATCGTCAACAGAACCGAAGTAGCTTTTCCGTATGTATTAGCATGTAGTCAAGTACTACATGGGATACTTGTAATAGATACGGAACTACTAGGTATCTATTTCTAACGCGGATTGCTCTTTTGCTGGATATGATGATCACTTGGAAGGCTAGTATTGTGTGGTCCAACAACAGAAAGTCACAATTGCTTTACTTCTCACCTCACAACGATGAGTGACGACCCTGGCCTGACCGTTAGTACCAGTGTTAGTTTCAGTGGCAATAGCACAGGAAATGGCCACGGCGAAGAGGAATCACCGTTCTTTGCCGACATGACGTTGGACCTGGCCGAAGCTCATGACATCGCCGAGACTCCCGAGCCGACTCGAAAGACGCTGGTAAATCCTGGATATCTCAGGGAAATGCCCAAGATGCCTCCCATTCCCGACCGAGTTCCAGAGGCACCGCCACTCCCCTTTGCTCCACAGGCGGAAATGACTGCGACGACTGAACCTCCTCAGTTCGATTTTGATGAGACTCGTGATAGCAAACCCTTTGCTTCCATTTCCAACCAACCACCGGCGGCGACTTCAATGGCGGCACCGTTTCATAATCGACCTCATCTCACACCTTCTACGCGTCGATGGCCACGTGATGTGCAATGGGCTGTTGCCTTTTGTGTGGTAGTCCCACTCTCCTTGCTTCTGCCACTTCTCGTTGCTCCCGCCAATCCGACTCCCAGTTGGATCGCTACGGCACCCGCACCACGATTGGCCACACTACACACACTGTTATGGGGATATGGTGCTGCCTTTGTTCTTACAAGACTCTTGTATAGAACCATGGGAGGTGGTGATGGTGACGACGCTAGACATGTAGCCTCCCAACTCCTCTTGGCATCAGCACCCATTTCGGTCAGCGTCTATTTCCTCTTGGTGGTGGTCATGTACGTATCTTTGCCTCATGGCACGGTCTTTCTGTTGATTCCTCTTTGGTATTTGGCCCGGGATATCTTTTTGTTTCGAACGTGGAAAATCACCGCCACTACCCCCGGAGGACGACAAGCCTTTTTTCAAGCGCTGGCCTGTATGACACTTGATATATTGAGTCGATCCTTGCGCCGATCGAGTTTTTGTCGAATGGTCTCTTTTCTGGTCATTGTACAATTGCTAGTGATTGCCTGGTGGCGATGGGCATTATTGGCAGCATTACAATCCCAAAGTATGCTTTGGATTGTACTGGCAGCGGTCGGTGGCAAATGGGCCACGGGGACAGTGGCCCGATTACTCACATTGATTGCCGCGGGGGGGATTCAAAGTTGGTTTGCCGAACAAGATGCACATGTACGAGAAATGCGTGGAAACTCAGCGCCGGTGGATGATGCCAATGATGATAGTCTACAAGAGGCAGACGAGGAAATGATTGAATTCACCTCCTTTACTCGCAATGGAAATGGCTATACCAAGGCATCAGAAGTGGACACGGATGAAATTCAAGAAGCATATCGGACAGCTGATGCATCCATTTACAAATCATCTCTTGTTCCCGATGAAGGTATGGACGATGATTTTGAAGATGAATATCACGATCGTCCGGACAACAATAATAATATTTCCAAATCATCCACGACACCACGATTCTTTTTGAGACAGGATTCTCAACACACCTCTACCGTCAAGCAATTGTTAACCAAGGGATTGACTCAAAATTTTGGTTCAGTCGCTAGGTGTGGTCTATTAGGTGGGGTGGCTCAATTCATGTGGAGTCAATTGCGGAAAATTGATACCGCCCGAGCTACCTTTCGAAATTTGCAAGGCATGCCCATTGGGCATTCCCCCGACGATGCCACATCCTTGTGGGACAAGACCATGGTCAAGGCTAATCGAATAGCCCGAGAATTTGTGCGGAACAATTCCGACATGGCCATGTGTCATGTGGCGGCCTATTCCAAATCCTACCAGCGAGCGGCTCAAGACGTGGCAATCTTGATTGACGAATCTGGTAAGTAAAAAACTACAAACAGGCGCAGACTATTGGCAACACAGACAGATACGACCGGTAGCTCACGATTAACAATGTTTTCTCCTGTCTATAGGAGTGGAACCCATGATCCACGAAGACATTTCGACACATATGAGTTCTTGTGTGGGTGGATCTGTTTCAGGACTGATTGTCATATTCACCGGTATTGTGTTGGTCCATCAACGAAATCGGAATCATCCACAAATACCCGACTCTGCTGTGGTCGCGGATATGCTCCTGGCATTTGTTTTTTGCTATACCTTGATATTTACAGTCATGGAACCGCTTCGGGCGTCAATCAAAGCTGTGTACATCAGTTTCGCACAGTATCCACAAGCACTCAGTCAGTCCTTTCCTTTGATCTATCATCGGCTCAGTCGGATGTCACAATCTAACCTTCAATGATACCAAACGTAGTAGCAAAAATTGTCAAGGACTTTCCAGTATGAAAAAGTATCACTGGCAGATTTTGACCAGTAAAAAATCCTTCCTTGTGCTCTCACAAATGAGTGACAAAAAATTAGATTGATTCTTGGTTGGAGACTCATTCTAAGCAACTGCTGCGCCCTTTGAAGGCTGGGCCTGTTCATCTACTCCGGTATCGATCAACCGCCAGCTTACGGGGTATTCCCTCTCCCAGAAGGGTTGCATTACCGGGTAATAATGTCGCATATCCAAAATAGATTCGTCGTCAATGTAGTAGTAGCTCGGCGTGATTCCTTGTTCGTAGCCCTCTAACTGCATTGCGTCAGTATGATAACCCCGAAGTCGAGTGATATACCCAGTAAATGTACTGGAATAACATCCGTAGAAAACTCTTCCTTTACTGGCAACCAATTGGTCAATGTTGCCATAAAAATTAGGATTGATATCTCCTAGGAGATCCATAAAGTCATCCATGAATACCACATCATAGTGCTTCTTGAGCAAATCAAAAAAATTCTTGTCCTTCTCATCCGTGGCAATATAAACTGTCGCCTTCTTTGGAATGTTGTGCTTGATCATCGAATAAATCTCTTCAGGCCCAACCATGGTGTACTCATACCAGTCCTTGAAATCCCCCCTTCGAACGTGCATAGTGTCAAACTCACCATTCTGGTTTCGCTTGGACGCCCGCTTTCGTAATGCTTCTACTATCCGTGCAGCTGCACACTGTATTTCGTCTACATATCGAACATGGTCCCTAATGAAACGTTTGATCCACAAGTCTTGACGCCAATCTTGGAAAAACAAGAAAGCATAGAAATAAACCAGAAAGCGCGTCTTCTCTCCATTCACTGTCATGACGGGGAAGTGCAGCCACTCTTGCGCCTGCAATTCGGGTGTGTAGATGCATAGACTCTTTCGATTTGCCGAATTTTCTTTGAGGCGCTTGAGCGCCTTGCCGTCGACAGGAACTGGATTGCCATAATACTTTTCATACGAGTGCTTGTGTTGCCATGCTTGGAGCTTTTCCTCAAGTTTCAATAACTCGCTCGTATCTTTTGGATCGGTCGACTGAGGGAATGCTGCTAGGCAACTGTTTGGGTTCCACTTGACGATGCTGTTCGTTATGTTGTTTCGGAGAAAATCATTTAGTTCGTCAATGCTGGTCCAACTAGCGCCATTCCAGTTTGTTCGATTCTTAGGAGGAAAGATGGGTTTCAGGGTGGTGGGATCAACAAATCTTCCAGTCAAGACAATTTCCAAGAATTCCTGCATATTAATGATGTTCAAACCAGCATACTCTTTACCGATCTTTTCCATGTGAAAGAAATCATTAAACGTGAATCTAGTTTGCTGCTTTTTCTGGTCCTCATCGAGTTCGTCAAAGTGCGGGACTTTTTGTCTTGGTGGTAGCACCAAGGTGCGGCCAGTGGCCAACGCAATTCCCTATATTTTGAGCATATTGGTGCAACTGTGAATAATGACACTCATGGATTGATCATTGACAGTGAATGGCAAAGTTACTGATTCATGTGAAACTTACAAGCATTGTTTCCATGGCCATGCGCATATTGTTCCATCCACCGTGGTCCATCTCGAAAGTCATGAATTGCCTTGGCAATAGTTTCCCATTTGTGGTTACATTTGCTGGCTTGAAAAATGGACTGAGTTTGGTTGCATCTTGGGGGATATCCTCCCAGTAAACCATCTCTTGGGCGATGTTCCTTGGTGGCCCCCCCCAACTGTCGCAATTCAAGCCGGCCAACGGGTACTTGTTGTTTCTCCTTGCTTCCATGGCCCTGACAGTGTCGTCTTCATCGACGCTAATATCGTCATCGGACTCCCATTCTTCTTCTTCTTCGCCCTCTGCTCCTTCTTCTTCTGGCTTTGCTTCTCCTTCTGCTTCTTTGCCTTTGTCTTCCTGTGCAGGGGCTTCTTTCTTTTCAGTCGGAGCTTCCGTTTCTTCTTCTTCTTCTTCCTCCTCCTCTGGTTCCATCCAGTCATCGTGATCGTCGTCCAGGTTTGCGACAGCCCCATTTCCCGCTCCTTTTTGCAAGTCTCCTTGACCGATCAACTGTTGCTGCATGTTTTCGAATGGCATTCCTCGCAGTTGTCGTAGGTCCATTGTCTGTGGGTTTGGTTCATCGAATACCAACATTGTCATGGCTACCATTTGAAGGAACATCAAGGCTGCAAATAGCTTCTTCGCTAAATCGAATCGATGCGTCATGGTCTGGAACATACTTTTCTTCTTCCGAATCATGGTAGTGCCGATCTGAGATGAACCTGACGACCTAGTACCCTTAGTACCCTAGTCGGCTCGGACCGACGACTTTTCAGCAGAACCGATTATATTCCTTGGGTTGCAAAGCAGCTTTTCACTATCAAATGCACTTCGGTGACTTGTGAATCCGATACCTCTTTCCTCGTCACTTTCACTTGTTCAACGCGTAATGGGAAACAATGGACAATGTCATCGAACCGTTTGTACAGCCCAAACCAGGTACCGGTTCAAGTACTTGTAGTATCATGTTTGAAGTCGTTCGGTTGGTCACAAAACGAGGCCGGCGCTCACTGTGAACTGCCATGCTCGCGGAGGTTCGTACTTCGTACCGAATATCGCTGGGTTCAAATCAGTCGAGCGCCTTTTAGGTATCGGTTGTGGTTGGAAAAGAGATAAAGTTCTTCACTAAAAAATGAAAAAGTCTATTATCAAATCCCAAGTACTACTCACGCAACTTGGGGCTTTCACTATCAATGGCATTCTAGGAGTTGGACCATTCTATAGTCGATCAGCTGGAAACTATGACGGCTACCGGTTACGGTAGGTACTTGGTATTCTATGATAGTACCCAAGGTACGTAATCATATCACGTACTTTACTGTCCATGGTCGCAGGACGGACCAACAACGTGATACTACTTCCACGCGTTCGTGATCGGACGCCGATCCTGTGATGGAGTGGGGGATCAAGTTCGCCGTGATATCATCGGTACAAGTATTTGTAGTGAGGGCAAGAATCAGATTCTATTGCCACATATTTCCCTAGCTTTGTTACCAGTTGTAAGAATGGGGACGATGCTACGATTCCTGGCTTTTGCCCTAAGTGTGAAGTTGAGTTGGGGAAGCAGTATCGTTTCCGAGTGCAACTCGAGACTTCCAATGAGTCTCTCGACTGTCATCTCTGACTTGGAAGCGGAAGGCGTCACACAACTCGGGACGGCTTGCTTTCTAACCAGTCGTGGTGTCACGATTAGCAAGAAGAGAGAGTTTTTTGGGATTGAGGATGCATCAACAACTGCCTTTGCTACCGATGCTGGCGTGTGCATGGCCTTGACTCCTCCCTCAGTTGCAGAAGTTGCCTCCACAGCAGTTGCCTGTGGAGGAAACATTGTTTACTATGCAGATGAGGACGATCTCTCTCGAGGTGAGGGTCTCTTTGACAGTCTAGGACCAGCCATGGAGCGACTCCTTAACGAAAAGATGACACATGCGTCATCGTTGATTGTTGTCTCGGGTGATCCTGCCTCTACCAAAAAGCAATTGGAGGCGGCTGCCTCTTTGGTCCTAGGAAACCTCGTTTCTTCGAAGCAAGTGTCAACATTAGAGGACGTCTTTTCAAGCGTAGAATATGTTTCGTCCCCTGAAGAGGCCATGGCGTTGGTGGCTGCAACCGAGGAGCCTGCTCAGGCCCAAGCCACCATTGCTGCAACCGTTGCCTCGGACTTTTGGCAGACAACTCCCATTGCGCTTTCGACTCCCATGTCCGCCAAAGACTTGGCAGCTGCAAGGCAACTTGGACCCGCTGCTCGCAAAGCTGCCGAGTCCGCACTTGTTGCTGTCAAGGCCATCGCTTCGGATCAGTTGGTTTCCAACTTTGGTGAATTGTGTTCCGCCGCTATGAAACGAGCTATCGATGAGCTAGATGATTCGACATCGTCGACTTTAGCGGCCACACCGGTCGGTAAACAAATTCGTGAGAATATGAAGGAGGAGATTTCGGCAGAGCTTGCTAGCTTAAGTGACATTCAGCTGGATTTGTTGAAGGAAGCATGCTTCGCTGAATTCAAGCAGAATTTGTCCAAGCTTCGCATTTCACCGACACTTGCGAATGATATGCAGGATGTGGCAGCTAAATCTGTTGCAGAATTTGCAAAAAGAGCAAAAAAGATTCCAGGAAGTGCCGCTGATGCAAAGGCTGCATTCTCTACACAACTCAAAGAATTCTGTGCGGAACGACTGCTAGCCGCTCGGGCTGGAGGACAATTTCGACCTATACCTCGGAAAGGAGTAACAATCGGTTTTCATTGGCTTTTGCCAAAACCATTTGGCAACGACTACCGTCAAGAACCTTGGATGGTTCATGCGACGGATAATCTTATTTACGTTCCTCGCGACAAGATCACAGATGTGAGCCCAGAGGAGGTGACAGCTGGGGATTGGAGAAGCAAGATTGTTCCTTCCCCTGCTGGGAATGAAATGATGTACATGCAATAAACGTGGTTTCAACATTTATGAAATAGACTCTAGTATACCACGCTGAAATGTCGTTCCTATGCGTGTAATCCTCTATGCTAAGAATAAGGCTAGTGGACTTCTGGAATGTGTTTCATTAGCAATCAATCAACACCTACTAGAAAAACCAAATCTTCTCTGCACTGCTTGGAACTTCCTCCTTGACTTGTTCTGGCTCTACAGGTTCTTGGATGTATTCTTTCAAACGGTAATTCCGTTGAGGGCTTCGGAGCTTGTTCAATGCTCGTCCCTCTACAAGTCGTACTCGATCAACCGAAATTCCCAAATGCCTTGCAGTTTCACTGGCTGTCATAGGCGTTCCATTTTCGAGACCGAATCGACAGATCAAAACATCTCGTTCGCGATTTGGCAATGCATTTATAACGGCTCGGATGTCCTCTTTCAAGTATTCTCGTTGTGCATCTTCCTCCGGTGTCGGTGCGTCTGAAACGATCAAATCTCCGATGGTTCGTCGATCATCGATTAAACTAGTACCTGATCGGAGTGGTGACTCCAAAGAAATCACATGACGTGTGCGGGTCGTGTATCGTTCTAGCTCATCCACTGACACCTCCAAGTACTGAGCAAGTTCAAGAATGGAGGGTGTCCTTCCAATCTCCTGTGAAACATATCTCTTGGCCTTGTTGATTTTTTGCAACATTGAGTGAACTGGAAGACTGCAGCGTGAGAAATCGGAGAGAATGTCATGTTGTGAAAACAGAAAGAACTTACCATGGGCTGGCAGTCGAATTATTCTCGACGAATCAGAGATCGCGTGAAGTATTCGTTGTCGAATCCAGTAAGTTGCGTATGTACTGAAGCGGAATCCCCGATCTACGTCAAAGCGTTCTGCTGCCTCCATAAGTCCCAAATTGCCTTCTTGGATCAAATCTTGAATGGTTAGAATAGTTCCAACACCCCCACCAGCTTTGCTTGAATACTTTAGCACCGCAAAGTGACGCTTTGCAATGGAGGTGACAAGTCCAGCGTTGGCCGAAACTAGAATTGTTCGCGCTTGTTGGCCTTCATACATAGCTCGTCGAAGACCAGTAACAGATAAATTACATGCTTCTGCCCACTCAGATTCTGCAGGTATCGAAGCTGAACTCTCCACAAGCTTATCACGAATCGTCACCACCCGACGAAGGCTTCTTATACTGACAGCTAGCTTCTCTTCCTGTGCTCTGTCCAAAAGACCATCGTGATCCAGTGCAATATCATTTTTCTCAACTTTAGGTGAGCTTACAAGACCCCTTGGACGGACCAGACGTGATCTGCGAGTTCGTGGCCCAACTGAGACTGCCTTTCTACTCGAAGGCCATCCGAAGAAGTCATAGTTGGGCCAGGATTTATCCTGGGTTTTCATCGTTGCTAGATATGTGCTTTTCTTGACTTTTACATTGTCTGACATCTTTTGCATGTGCAACATATCAGTAGACAACGCCACTTTGAGATCAGTGGTACCCCTGGCAACGTTTCGAATAGATTCGTCATCCGCGATGCGTATAGGACCCGGTCGTTTGGATCGTCTGCGCTCACCATTTATGTTTGCCTGAGCCTCCGAAGCTGGGGAAAACGCGACGGAATAATCCATTTCAACCATAACGGTTGCCATAACAACAAAGGCAGTCGTAAACCATGACCGACCTCGTTTCATCGTGGACTTCCTCTCGTCGCGCCCTAGAGCCGCAATCGAAGACCAAAGGATTTCGGGCATTGACAATATAAGATCCACAAGCTTGGAATGTGAAGCTGCTCTAGATGTTTTGTAACGTCGCACGGTAAGTGATTACCGGAAACGAAATAGACGTCTCCTGTAGTAAACAGCGCCTTGTTCTAGGACAAAGGGGTGTGAAAATTGCAGAGCAAACGTCAGTGCGTGGCGTGCTCACGCCAGACGCAGGGCGACATGGCCGCTTGCGATCCACCCACCTACCACGTCTTCTCCTGATTTACATTCAGCGATGATTGGCTGCAGAAAGTGTCTGGGGCTATTACTATGCATCGACCTCTTATTTACAACACCCGTCGTCGGAACAACACTGTCCTGTCGGACAATCCGGGAGTAGGTACCAGGTACGTCAGATTCATGGACCATGTTCATCAAAGTGCGATAGTTGACGCCACTGGTACTGTACTTGTACCTTGAAAATAGCTTGACTACGATGTTTTACGTGTCAAAATAATAATTGGCGACAACTATCGGGATTTTGGAATCATTTCACAGGTAGACGATAAGCAATAAAGAGGCTTGCAGTTAGTCCATCAAACGTAAATTCTAATATTTCCTGCCGTTATTTCATTCACTCGACTTTACATTCCCATACCACCCATCTGTGGCATCATTCCGTTCATACCGCCATTGGGCATCATGCCCATACCCATACCAGGTTGCATTCCCTGGGGAGGCATACCTCCACCAAAACCACTCATGTCGATGCCACCCCCCATTCCCATCGAAGGCCCATTTTCAAGCATGAGAACACCACCGAAACCAGCTAGGTTTCCATACGTTCCGGCAACAGCATCTTGCATAGCTTGTTCTTCCTTGGGTGGTGCAGTGCGCTTTTCCAGCTCGGCCAAACGCCTATGTGTGCGGCGGAAAGTCTGGATAAAGAAGGGCATAATGTAATGATGGTATCCATTGAGCCATCCAAGCTCCAGAGCTACATCGGGACGAACATGCGTGAAACATGTGTACAAAGCCGCGCTGAAACATTCTTTCTCGGAGGAATCACAGAAGAATCGCAACAAGTCTTCAATAGTTTCTGCGTCAGCCGACTCGTTGGCAGTGTCGATACAGTCCTTCCACATTTTATCGTTCTTCGACAGGTCGATAGATGCGCTCCATTTCTTGTTCTGTCGGTATACGTAGGCAGATATGCGGCGGAACTCCAACAACTCGTGAGTTGCCAATTTCGATGCAAGGGCAATCATGTTAAAGTTGTTGAAACTATCAATGGACTTTCTCAGAGCTTCGTAGTCCTCGTCTTCAATCAGCAGCTCGTTTAGAGCTTCGTTGACGGCACTTAAGTTGAACTTTTGCACAGCTTTCATGTAGCTTTGACCGATTTGTAACGCCCAATCACCTGTACGGCGAAGTTGACTGACTACACGCGAATGGTCGATAAGTTCCTCCATAACCTCCATCAACCTAGTGAAAAGATCTGGGTGAAACGAAAGATAGTACCCAACAGCCTTGTACATGAGTTCAGAGTTGCGAACCTTAGTAACAGCATCGAGAAAGATGTCATTGTCCCATGAATTTGCACGCTCCATCATGATCTTAATGGCACTGTCATGTTGTTTATCGTGAGTGTAAAGATACACGGCTGGTTGCCACAATCGAGCTCGCTCGCAAGCTCGAACAACCTTGGATACATTGAGCTTTGTGAAGAAAACTTTGCAGTGCTCCATGATCTTTTCGGGAACGTGCTTCGTATACAAGACACCCAACTCGGTAAAGATGCCAATATGAGCGTCTTCCAGTCCGATTCCCTGTTCAAACAGTGACACAAGGTGGGTAAAGTG
The DNA here is from genome assembly GCA_019593585.1 of Nitzschia palea. Lineage (NCBI taxonomy): Eukaryota > Bacillariophyta > Bacillariophyceae > Bacillariales > Bacillariaceae > Nitzschia > Nitzschia palea. The sequence goes on along the minus strand of SWEM01000369.1, from coordinate 18,852 downwards.
CCCCAAGTCAGAATAGTAAGTCACGACTTCGTCAACATGATCAGGGTATTTGATGACTTCAAGGCCGCAAACGGAAGCCAGTCGGAATTCTTCCGCGCGCAGGCAGGCGAAACACACATGCTTCCACGTTGAAACATTGTTTGCTTTTTGCGCCGCAGCAACAGCTTCTCTGTATTCTTCGAGATGGATGTGACACAAGGCAAGCTTCGAATTGTTATTGATGCTAATGAACAAGATCTTTGCAGCATGGTATAGCCCTTCAGTAAAGCATCTGTCACCGATTGCTTGGATATTGGAAACATTTGGTCCGCTGACGAATTGTTCCATCTCGGTGAGGTTGTTAGTCTTGGCATATGCGTAAATAAGCTCGGTATCGATAAGATTCTCTTGCATGGTTTTACGAGCCATTTTAAGGAATGGAATAAGCTCATTCCAGATCTCGGCTTCGTTAGCCTCAGCGCATACTTGCACATACTCGCTCGGATCGTCAGCATTGATGAAAGATTCAATGGCGTCAGCCGGGAATTTTCCGTCGAGTTGAGCCTTGCCAAGTTTTGACCACACCGGTTTCTCATCACACGTTGTTGCATAAGTCTTGGCTCGGTCCAAATCTTTCATGTAGTCAACGAGAACACCCATGGCAAGAACTTGCATCTCAACTTGTTCGTCTTTGTCCTGCGTGAACTCTGGTTTCGAGAATTTCGTGTAGATGCTGTAACCTTCCTCAAAGAGGTTGTGGCTGTCAGAAACGCAAATGAGGGCAATGTCCTTGGCATCGAAGTTGTCCAGCTGGTCGATGTATCCAGCCACACGAGAGGCATCCGCCCGGATGGCTGTGAGAATGAGAAGATTCTGAAGGTTCTTGTTGTCAGAAAAGTCAGATCCTTGCAGAATGATTCGTTCAAGAAGAACGATCAATTCACCAGGGAGGTCAGCAGCCATAAATGCTCTGACCGTACAAGAGACTTCATCGGCAGAAGTACTTTCAGGAAGAGCCCACTCGACAATTTGGTCGATGAGTTGTCGACGTTGAGGATCTTCCTTTTCTTCTGCTCCTTCTGTCTTCGTAAGAACCTTGGCCCACAGCTCCAAATCCTGACGTTCAACAAGGTACTTGGCAAGATCCCGATACAAACCATGGGTGTGACTGATCCTGATCAAATCATCATCACATGCTCCAGCTGCCTTCTTGTATGCGATGAACGCAAGTTGAGGGTCAAGAGACTCACAGTATGGTCCAAGGACCTTTGGATCATAGAACATGTTATTGATCAAGAAAGACTTTGGATCACGGTTGAGTGTGATGTAAATCTTTCCTAGAGCGTTGTGGGTTCCAGGTTCTGTGCTTCCAGTGGCAACACGCGCTTCCAGCCAAGGTTGCAACAGGCGAAGGCGGTTGCGGGTTTCTGCGCTTTCAACCAATTCATCGACTGGACAAGCAGTACCAACAGCCATGAGGAGACGCTTGATAAAATCCTCGTTAGAACCCAAGTCAAAAAGCTTTCCGATGACTTGTGGCGTCTTTGTTGGTGAGACCTTGGTCACATATACTTCAATATATTGCAATAAACTGTTGAGATAGAGATACTCTGTCAACTCGTCGATGAAGTCGAAGCGATCACAGACATGAATGAGCGGGCGAGGGTCGGGAAGCTTAGCACCCTTCAAGTATTCCTTTACTTCTTCCGCGTTGTAAACGTTGGAGTCCCGACACACACGTTCGGCCTCTTTGAATTGCCCAAGCATACAAGATGATTGAATATATTTGAAATGAACAAACGGGTCTTCAGAAAAGTTGACTACGGCTCCGAGGTAATAGTACAGCGCCTCAGTGGCACGGTTCTGCTCGAACACTTCAACCAGAGACTCAGAACCAAGCTCTTCGTGGTACTTCTTTGCCACTTCAACGCAAACTTGCATGTTTTGAGGTCCACGTCCAATCATATCTTTCAGCAAGGAAATACTCTGTTCGCGATTCAACTTGCCAAAGAAGCTGACGACAAATTCAGTGCTCATTTGGTGACTGTTCTTGAAAACACGCTTGATGTCGGCTATCTCTGTATAGTGTTCTGCTGCCCGTTGCCACATTCCTGCACGTTCACACAGCTTTGCGACATGGGGTCGATCATACTGAGTCAAAGTACCCTGTTGCATAATAGCGTCTGCAACTTGAGGCGCTCCTCCGATCAAGTTGATCTCGAGCAGCTTGGTTTGCAGGTAAGCATGCTCTGGCTTGTTGTCCTTTAATGCCTCAAGCAAGAACGCAGTAGTCTCTTGGATGCGGTTGCTGCTTAGAAAAGCTTCAGCAGTTTGTTGAATGTCAATAAGTGGACCTCCTTCCGCACTGACAAGGCCCTTTGCAAGATCCAGGGCTCCCTGTGGGTTGTTGAACAACAATTGGCTGAGCATGCTGGAATAATCCATTTTGAAGCCAACACTAGTAGAATAAGGGACGATCTTATCATATTCCCCTCGTTGTACGAAACATTGGATAGCCTTTCCGTGGCACTCAGCACGTAGGTATACGCTCAAAGCCATGCCAACATCATGAGGCATGATGAGATCACCAAGAGCCTCAGAGCTCGAAAGCTTGTCGTCCTTCAACCACTTCTCCATTAGCGGTAAGCGTTGCTGTTGAAGAACAGGTCTGGCTACTTCGATACTTTCTTGTTCGTTTAGCTTGCCTGTTTCCAACAGAGTGGAGAAATACATCAGAACAGGGGGGACCTGGTTTGGTTGAGGGGGCAATTGCTGGAATCGAGCAATTGTGGCTGGTGTGCGCAAAGCGTTACCACTTTGTGCAACAATTCTGGCAGCTTCTTGTGCATTTCCTTGACTCATGAGACGCTCAAATTCTGCGGCGAAGAGGTTTTCAGCCCCAGGCAAGTTGAGGCGCCCAGCAATTGACAGGGCTAGTTGAGTATTTCGAAGGGTGTTCAAAATGTAAGGAACCAATGTTTGTCCATTAAGCTGAAGTCGGAAGACAGATCCTTTGCGGACTGTGATACCAAAAACGGCACCAGTCGCATCTTGAGGGCAAGTAACAAAGACGGTATCGTTTGTAATTTTGTTACGGTACATGCAAGTTCCTGAGTGACAATCAAACATGTAAACATATCCCATCTTGGTCAACATGAACGCGACTTCATCTTTTTGGTCAATTGCCAAACTGACGGGGAAGTCAGAAGCGGCGTCGGCAGGAACAGGGATGGGCACCGGGGCGACTTGGAAAGGCGGGCCCTTCGCTGGATCGCGACCCACTTCCTTGATGTAAAACTTTGGTGGTTCGGTGGGAGCTTCAGCCTTCTTTTCGTGAAACACCAACAGTTGTGCGGGGTCGTCACGGCCTCTGATTTTGATAGTGCAGAAAGCGGCAGCGTGTCCCTGCAGTGGCTGCGAGAGCTTCCTCTCAACGTTGTAGAGTTGCATATTTCCGTTGACCTGACCCCCAGCTCCAGCTGAGATTCCTCCCAGGACACACCACATTCCATCAGGCGAAACTCTGTAATTGATGATTTGGGTGTTGGGGCCGAGAGTCTGGTGGCGATCGAAAAGCTTCACTGGTGCACTTGTGGTGTCCATCGCCCAATGCCAGACCGAAGTCGCAGTCACAAGACCCAAATTGGTAGGACTCGTCCACTTCCAAAACAACAATGGTTCCGGCATGGCATGAGACTTTAGCTTCTGCTTCGTATCAAGGTTGAAGATCTGAAGAGTGGTTCCCGCTCGAAGTGCCAGAATGTTCTGGTCTGGGTTCATAATGGCTGCCTCGGCCTGCATTGGACGACGAGTGACCTGAGCGCCGTTGCGCAGGTCGATCATTGTCAGCTGACTAGCTTCAACGCAAACAATCCACTTGTCAGACTCCATCGTCGTCATCCCATGCTTGATAGAAGTCTCGGGGACCCCGAGTTGTTGGAGCTACGTAAAGAGAAAGAGAAACGATGACATGAGTCGGGTCATAAATCACGAAAAATGCAGATTTTGGCACGATCCACGAATTTGTTGTCCCATGTACTCATATCTAGTCCTGAAAGGGAAGCCTAAATGTGTAGTTGTTTCATTCTGAGCTCTACAAGGGCAGCCAGCATGACAACATTCTTATCAACAACGATCATCATTGCCGATGCCCAGCGAAGCGCGCAGAGTTTTGGATCTTTGGTAGTTTTCAGTACTGCTTCGTACGTAGCCCTAACAATCGGCTGCTCTCGTCTCAACCAAAATGGACTTACGTTCAAGGCCTCCGAAAAGACAACCGGGAGAGCTGCCATAGCGAACCTATTTCCCTTCTGTTAGACGATGATAAAGGTAGACAAGGCTCGTTTGCGAGTTGTTTTTGATCAGCTCCGTTAGGCAATGCTGATTGCCTTCCTTGGCTGGTTTCCTTCTCGTAATGTAGGTGTTGGCTCTGTGTGACTCGCGATGTTTTTTGCTCGACTTCCTACTATGCACCTTGCCTTGTTCAGGAAATCCATCCGTTGAATAGCACGACGGGCGCGCGTGGCGGATTCTCTCGTTTCTATTGGGATCTTGTGTTTTTCGCGGTACGACACCCCGTGGATGTGGAGTGGCGCTGGAACGTGCCATGCGCGTTGATCATCATCTCACCAGAGGTGCGCAACATTTCTGATTCGCTCGACCGCCCCCCACGATTCCACAGTCCCGCACTGGCGCACCCCATTCCGTTGACGGGTGCACCAACAACCAGAGCTGGAAAAACCGTAACTAACTACAGGTACGGCGTAGTTGAAATCTATGATATAAAAACACTCTTTGTTGTCAAGATACAGATCGACCATGTGATTGGAACTTCCGGGACAGGCAGCAATAGACTACCTGTACAGCGGCGATGTGAATTTTCAACTTGTTCCAATCCATAGAGGAATCTAGAAGGCTACGACCACAATTCCGCCTGGAAGAGCGTTCTACCGAGAAACAAGCCTATTGATGCTCTAATTGCAGATCGCTAGTAGATTCGATCAGGCTACAGATATAAATGAAGGGATCTAAGTGAAATGAAATATAATCTATCAGGGGGAGGAAAGCCCTGGACCGCCTTCTTCTTTCCAACCAAAACCATAGCAATAGACTATCACGTATCACTAAACATACTACTCGGGTGATTGGAAGAATTGATTCTGTAAGCGCAAATATGGGTAAGATCCAGGTAGGGACGATCCTGGAAAAAAGGGATACCAAAGCATAGTTCCATTTGAAATCAAGGGTTTATTTTTTTAAGCGGCCTCTTGTGCCAATCTTCGCAGACGTCCAATAGTACTTCGAACAGTTACACCGCTAGCAGTGGATAGAGTGTATGCTCCCCCAGCTACTGTCTTATTGCAAGAGCGGCAAGACCAGATTCCAGCGGCGGTACGCTTGACAGTGTGCTTCCCGCAAAAGACGCAACGATAAGTCGAGTGTTGCGAGACTTCCATCTTCTTCACAATTTTACGGAGAGTGGAACCATATCGGGTTCCATACTTTCCCACAATTCCTGCCTTCTTGGTGCGCTTACCCATTGTGAAGTGTGATCAACGATTTGCCTAAGTCGAAAGAAAAATCTGGTCAGAAAAACACTGGAATCACATGCAAAGACGATTGGCACGTGAATTATCATCTGCCGATTTCCCTTTCCCTGCCTTTTTGACTTTCAAACATGTTCACTTCAGACTCGCTTCCATCCAAACTCATCAGCAATATTCCACTCACGGTATCGATTGAATGCTAACGTCAATATCGCACCGCAGTACTTGCAACTGTTGCGCTAGTTGGGATGAGATGTCGAGCAATTCTCATGGGCTCCGTCGACTGCCAGGGGACAACACGTAGCCTCTACCGGCAGAACAAAATTTCAAAGTAGAGCGATAAGCTGTAAATCAGGTCTGACCTTCGTCGAACATCGAAAATGGGATGCAAATTTTCCACCGTTCAAATCTAGACGGTTATTTTAGAAATCGTCTGGGTCAACCAAATACCATGTACCGTAGTAATTACAGTAATTAGTAAAATTCACAATCATATACCTCCTTTCATTGTAGGCTTACAAGTAGTACCATGTTTGATGGATTAGTAGCATTTACTTTACTTGATGGTTGGCTTCCAGCCACGCATGGTGACGAAAGAACGTGAGCAGCCACACAGGTAATTCCAGTTTGCATGTCATGATGTTCACGTGAAGCTAGAAGTAAAGGTACAAGTACTTTATTGGATAGCCATCGTACATCTTTTTCACAATTGCTCCAGGTACGACGCCAAGATTCATCACAACCAAAGTGGTTTGAGCCTTGTAGGCATAGTAGGACGAGTAGTGTGTTCTTTCAATTTATTTGAAAACAATAGATACTACTACAATCAGAGACACATCCTCTGGTCCACTGGGATAAAAGGGAAAAAGTAAGCTATCCAAGTAAACTCTCATCGTTTACTACTGTCATAGATTGAATTTGACAGCAGCGGCATAAAGAGCACGCGATTTGAATATACTATTTTTGCAGTCACGTTCTCTTATAATCCAATGGCCATAACAGAACAACAGAAAAACACAAATACCATAATCTCGACGCTTGTTGTCTGTTGATTTCTCCATAGTAAACCATGCTCTCATTGTTTTGCGAGCTGCAGAGATAAATAGTTTTCATGTGACCGTAATAGTGTGACACAATGATGACAAGAGCGAAACAAATTTACAGGTATTTAGAGGTTCTGAAAGTGCGTGTCAATCCCACTGCTTTCGGAGTCGGAACAGCGCGTCGTCTTGCATTTTTCTATTATTTTTATAGTCGAGAGAGCCTGCATCCGCATTGGAAGATCGACGGGCTGCATCGGGCGTCGGCCGTGAAAAATATCCAGCATTGATGATAGGATCAATGTGAAACCAAGACACGCAGTGGCCGATAAAAATGTAGGAGGAATATGCCGAAATCGGATGCTATTTAACGGCCAGCATGTGCAGGCCATCAAACTTAGTAATCAAATTTCATTATTTAGATTCGAAACGGAAGAATTCTTGTCCTAGAGCGGCAAAGATATTGGCGTTGCTAAAAAATTAAAGTGTGTGCTTCGTTTCAACCCTTGTGGAAAAAATCGCTCGCGATTGTGGACTCGAGAAACACACAGTCGCGAGCCAGCCAGTTATTTTATATTTATTTTCGCTTCTGTAGATCCCAATTTTGTGCCTCTACCGCACGTTCGTGCTTTGGGGCATCGCCAAGCTCATTGTCTGCAAATGAAAATTGAGAAGTCAGCGTTGTAGTGCTAACAGGAGGCGTTTGTTTAAAGTAACGCTTTACACGACAATGACGATTACGGTCCTGTCCACCATTTTGTCAGCATGCTTGCTAGTGACGGCAGTAGATGGCGGTATGGTTCAATTTAATCCTATCGAAACCCTTTTCTCGGGAGCTTTCATGGCAATGGAGCGTGAAAGTGCTCACAATAGCTCGAATTTCATACGCGACCCGCATGCTCCCACACCTGAGGAACGAGAAGCAGAACGTGCTGCTAGACGAGCTCGAATGCAAGAACGGAATGAGCGTGTTAAGGATGCAATGAAGAAAATCATACCAGAAACGGTAGAGAGGGTATCCGAGGACGATATGGAGGTTCTTCGGGAACAACATCCTTCATTGAGACAGCTGTCATGGAGTTTTGGTAGCAGTGGTGAAAACTATGGCCCCTATGTGGATCCAGGAGAAGATTATGATAAGTGGCAACAAGCTTACAGAATGTTAGGTGGGTTCATCGATTGTGATCACCCCGTACAATCGCAAAACAACAAAGAAGGTGGAGAACACGGGGAGAACAATAATAATCACAACCAAGATACGACTGCATGCTCTCGTTGGATGCTCTGGGCAGCGGTAAGTGATGAAATTGACCAAGCAAACAATTGCGTTATAATATTGTACTGAAACAATGTCTCTTTTCAGTACGTCGATCCTAACTACCAAGGCAATGGCTACAACGAGTATTTTGGAGACAATCCTGTTGGAAAGCTCGACTGTCATAACCCTAACACGCATTGGCAGCTTCTTGGTGTTTATCGACAAGAGTTTTATCAGTTTATCGAACAAATTTCGAAGCATCTATGGGCTTATAATGAGTATGAGTACGTCGTAGCTCTTGCAGGCTTGTCGTACATGACCAAGTACGAGTGTTTTCAAGTGGGAAAATCTAACAAGGGGGAGGCAATTTATGCCAGCGTAGCTCCGAAACCATACGGCAAGTTTGAGATGGCGCTTTATACCGATGCATATTGCCTCACCCCTAATGACAATACGGGCTACACTTATGATGACTTTGGCGCAAATTACAATAACGGCAACGATAAAAACAACAACTACATGTACAGCAATGATTACGCACAATGGTGGGAAGACACGCAAGAGTACACCTTTACGCAACTGAACGATGTGTATGACTCTTTCAAATATTGCACGTCATGCATTGACTACCCAACCTACCAGGACGGCTATGTGATTGGTGACACTGGAATGGACGATGATGATCTAATCAATCAATGTTGGAAATTCTACTCCCACTATTCCTATCCTTGCGAAGCTGATTGTGTAGCAATGGCGAATGCACAGGGCACGATACTGTCAGTTTCAATCGGCGACAAGATGTACGGGCACACGTTGAGTGACTTTTACTCGGGTAATTCAGGAGCACAGTCGTCGTCAAAGCAATCATCAGCAACATCAGGTCAAGAATCACAATTCAGTCGCCTTCTTGCGAATGTATTTGTGACGTTCTCTTTTATTGTCTTTGTGGCGACGTTCTTAGCGTTCGCTGTAGCCCGTCGTTCAAGATACCGAGAAAGTCGAAGCTCTCGATCAAGAAGACTTTTGGATGGGGAAGATGAAACATCACCTCGATCCAAAAGATCCAGTCGATCGAAGAGTAAAGAAGGCGGCGGCGATGGGCTGTTCCGTTCTGCCAGCCGCAAGTCTTCGCGCTCCAAGAGCCGAAGCAAAAGTAAGCAGAGAAGTGCAGCAGCCGACAAAGACGATGACTACGAGCAGCCTCGACGATCATCTAGGCGCAGTAGCAGCCGAGGGCGCGTGGACGATTTTTAGAATGTTATCGCATACAATGAATCAATACAATAAAGGTTCCGGGTCACCCAAAAGATGTCGTTTACAGCGTTTTTTTAATCTATTTCAACATTTGCATGCAGTTTGGTGTAATAATAACAACATGAAGAAATTTCCACCCTGCGATAGTACTACAGGTAGTACTTTCGGAAAGGCATGCAATCCGAAAGTGAATGAGAGAAAGATGGATGATTATCCAGATGGTGATGGGTATATTTGTGCTAACTGTAAATTACACCTCTCTTGTGAACATCCGTAAAATGCTACGTCCATAGTAGTCACCTGTGAAAGCGTGCGAGAAGCTACTTCCAGTTGCATTGTGGCATGTCTATGCTATCTATACTGCCGGATGGTGCTAGACTGTGAATGGCTTCGGATGGCTGAATCACCGAACCATGAGGATGTAGAAGATAACCAGTAGAAACACAAAGTGACGATTCCATTCCCTCTTACAATTGGGAAGTATGGATGCAGAAAATGAGGCTAGCAGAAAATGCTCTAGTTAGTCTTTTCTGTTTCTCTGCCTCTGCCCCTTCCTTGACGACCTCCACCTCTGCCACCACCGCTGGTGCCTCGTCCTGGCCCTCTTCCAGGGGTTCGACCTCTACCAGTAGGTGCTGCATTGTCTCTTCCCCGCCCTCTTCCACCGGAACGGCCAGGGCCACCACGACCACCTCCACCTCCTCGTCCTGCTCCTCCTTGGTATCCCCCACGACCAGCACCTCGTCGCTCATCGTCTGCTCCTTCTGCCTTGGCTTTATCTAAAAGATCTGGTGGAAGCCGCAGATATTTAATCGCTGAACCACGAATATAACAACTGGGAAGTTTCCAAAATCGGTCGCCATCTTTCGAGGTACAAATGACCTCTCTAAGATTCATATTCATCCAGGCATCGCAAGATACCAATCGGCCGTTGTATGTGTCACCCCCCTTTAGTTCCACCAGTAACGGTGAACCTGTGGCGACATTCAAAAGAGACAATGGTAACTGCAGTGGAGAGTCCATCGGAGAAATGGGTGGCACTCGGTTGAGACAAATGAAAACAAGCATTTATCGCACTCTCTGGTTCCCAGACCTCGTCATGACTTACCATATTGAGAGTACCACTGTGGTGCTATGGAACGTAGTTGTTTCAATGGATGATTTTATTCCAGGATATATCTTTAAACTCTTGACAACAAGCTGAATGACAGCACATCACATACCATAGTTTCATCATGGTTCTTCGGCTCCCGATAAAAACCCAGCCGGGAATCCCGACGAAGGTCGAACATGTCGGAATTCAGAATCACAGTTTTTCCACCAACAAAACTTGAGGAAGGACGTTTCCTGGATTCGTGACATCAAGATAGGAATTTCGACAACCCTCTGACGACAATGATGATGAAAAAAGCAGACATTCCTATAACTTTTTGAAGGTTCCCAGCTTGCACGATCACTGGAATATCAATCAAGCCTTCCAACATATCTACATCAAACAGAAGTTGAATTGAGTCTCCATCTTGAAAATTTTACTATCCTCATCACCTGTTACAATGATTTCATCCAAACCCAACTGTTTCGTCTTTCTTATGGGCATGGTATTGACCACTACATTGGCGTATACTATCAAGAACAACAATCAGAATAACTACCTGTCGCAGCAACAGGATGCATCGACGAGTCGCCGAAAATTCTTCCACCAATCGTTACCCATTGCATTGGGAGTTACGGCGACTATGGGCGTGTCGTCACCGGTTTGGGCTGCCGAGGAGGTTTCCCTTCCCACCAAAGCGACAGTCCAAACTACCTTTGATGCTATTCGATATGAACTCACAAGTCCAGAAGGTGGTGTGAGTTATATGCAAGCACGAATTGATGCCCAGGATTGGCCTGGTCTCTTGGAATTTACCAAGACGTATGATCAAGAGTTGAGAAAGTTGAGAATGGGCAAGGCCAAGAAATTATTGCCATCGAAAGAAATAAAAGAAAAGGCTACCGGGTATGCCAATGCCGTTACCTTTGATTTGATTGGTATTAATCGCAATAGTCGACCAGGCCAAGAGAATGTAGATGGAGCCAACAAGTACTTGCAAGAGCTTCGAGATGATGTCGCCACATTTTTGACACTGGAATCCACCATTCAAACCGAAGGCTAAAAAGAAAAAAACAGTAAAAAGTAAAACAACAAACAAGGGTAGATTCTATCATTAGTTTTGAGCGTAGAGGTGCTACGAATCCTGTCTTTTTGACATGGATAGCCACCCTGTGGTGGCCATCAAATTGATCTTGGGCATGAAGTTTAAGGTTTAGTTCTTTTTTAAGATAACAAGTTTGGTTTATTCAAACGATTGCCATCTACGACAATGTTTAACACTTTTCTATCATGTACTCAGAATTGGAATGGAGGTATATCGTGAGAGAGCTTATAATAGTCAATCCATCCATTTGTGAAAAACGCCAACTAACGTGACAACATCAGTCGGTGGTGGACTCGTCTTTTCCATCTCCTCTCCCGTGACGCGTTTGATAAAGGATTGAACGACTAGTTTTTCAGTAAACATTTTGGGAACGGTTTGGCCCACCGAATTCCGTTTGGCCACGACCCCAATCCCATCGCCGTCGGGAGAAACAAAAAATCGGATCCCACCATCAATGCTACCCTTTTCCTTGGTCTTTTTGCGTAAAAATCGAACGTCAACCCCTCCATCCTCTGTAGGGAGATATTGTAGTGGCTGTACTGGTAAAACAGCGGCAAAGGGAAAGGATTGACAGTATCGCGCGAGGCGTGTCATGGCTTCATCCTTGTTGACATTTTCGTTGATGCTAAAAAATAGGCTCATGAGTGTTTCTTCGGCATCGTAGTTGGTAGTTTCCTCGTCGTCCGATAAACCGAATAGTGGCCGTAGAACATGCGTACTAGTAACACTGGCTGATTGCGATGGATTTTGAAACCCCCTTCGTCCACCGATCAGTAGGTTGGATTGACTGTGAAATGCCGTCACCCAAGCTGGAATGGAGGACCAAAATAGTACTGGGATTAATGATGGCATTTTGTCGGCGCAACTTTGAAACTTCCAAAAGCGATACAAGGTAATATGAAGGAAAATGATACTCGTTGATTGAGAGAGGCAGAAGTGAATGACACCGACGCGCCTGAGAGTTGTGGTCGTCATCGTCAAGATGCACGTGGTCGCACGTAACGACGTCGACAAATTCTCTACCGGTAGGAGTCGTTTCTATCCATTTTACTAAACAGTACTACCGTAGTAAGTATTTTGTGCACTACGGTAGCTCGGTAGTACCGTAGTAGATTTGAACTATGCGAGATAGACATATTGTTCTTCATCATACTACATTGATACCACTTGTCTCGCGAAAGTTAACAGAATAAGAATCTACCGGTAGTCCCATTCCAGGCATGAATTCCCCAAGGATTCTATCTACCAAAGGATGGCCTGGTTTCTATCTTCATTTGGATCATCGGACTGATGCTTGATTCTTGAACTTACTTGGTTGGGTTTTATGGTTTCGTAGTTGTCACAATCAACTCAGGTTGTTTTTATGTGATGGCATATTGGTTCGAAAACCCATGACTTCTTCGCTACTGGCAAAAAATCGACGATCTGATTGTTGTTTCAAGTAGGAACTCGTTTACAGTTAATGTTGATTGCAAGTCACAACTCCATTCTTGCAACTGTATTTCCACATCACTCTTTCGCAGCAGACATGGGTGGTCTGTCTTCAAACTTCTTCGGACAGGACTCACTAGGCTCGTGAGCAACCCCCTCGTGATCATGGTCAGATACTGTAGTCCCTCAGCAATAGAATTACAGGATAATATCCGTAAATTGAACTGCATTTGCCGAAAGGCATGACACTATTAAAGGAGTGCTTGGCGCGTACAAGTTATGTGCGTCACACGATTCATCGCTCGATATTTGTAAGGACCAGGACCAGGATTAGGGCTATAAGCTTATGTATACCGCAATGTCATGACTATTTCCGTGCTCCACGCTCCCGACCACTGCCAAAATCTAAAGATTTGTAAACAAACTTGAGCCATGCCGGCTGGTTGCTCTCGGAGGATTCATCATCGTCGTCGTCGGCATCTAGTGCAAATGCATACCCATAGGCAGCTGCAACAATCACAAAGTTGGCTAAAGAGAGATGCGAACGATGTATAGGTGATGCAAGTTGTGAGCATTCGATAGGAAAAATCACAATTGTCGTAGCCAAGTACTACAGTTACTCACCGAGCCAGATGAGGCCAGTATCTTTGGTGGCAACCGGTGCCAAAATTGAAATCAAGGGAGTCCCAAGAAAAGCAATGTCCAACGCCTTCTTCTCTGGACCTTTAGGCCTTCGAGAACGCAGCGAGGGAACGATGAAAAGCCACCAGAACCAATAGCCTAAAACTTGAATCGAAATATCCCTGCCAAGGAAAAAATGGATGAGATGGCGCTCTGCGTCGGATTACCAGGCCCGAACTATTTTGGCGTCTCCCAAAAATAACTCACATGTTGTACGAGTAGAACCAATCGAAACCACCAAACAAGGCACTTGGATTTGTTGCCATGACGTAGCTGACTCCCAAACTAATCACTGCTTGACCGACGAATACATTCTTTAGCCAGTCACGAAATACAGCCCTTCGTTCCATTGCGAGATCATTTTCCTTCTTTTCAATTTTGGTGCGAAGTGCTTGCGCTACATCCCCGCCTCCACCTCCATCGCATGCTTCAGTTGTCAGTCCAGCAACATCCAAGTCAACGAGACCAGTTGCAATTGCCAGTTCTTCTCGCAAATTGTACAAGTCCCTCTCCAAATTCACAACCTACGATATTTTTTCACGCATCAACATTTTTGACAATGAGCAAAACAAGGACAACAGTATTTTCACCATCCCGATAGAGCAACAACTTTTTTCCGCACCTTGGCAGGATTCAATAAATCATCCAAATCAACTCCAAAGTCTCTTTGGATACCGGCATTGATCTGCTGGACAAAGGGATCATCGGATGTCAATTCTCCCTCTCCTTGCATGGGACGTGCCCATCCCACCTTTTCCAATACCTCTCGGGCTTCTTGTTGAACATCTTCCGAAAATATTCCATTTTTCTCTTCAGTATCAGCGAAAACTCGTGTTCTTGGGGAAATCAGCCTCGTTGGTCTGGTGCCCGCTGCCAATTGTGTCACATGGAACGCCCTAGCCGTGGTCGATAAGGAAAGGGCCAGTAGTACAGAAAGAGATACTTTCATTGTCTTCGTTGCAAAAATGCAAGAACTTTTGTGCAAGGAAGGTATTTGTTTGTTTACAACTTTGGTGATGACTAGGGATTTGGACTGTACCTGGTACATCGTTGAAGATTCCACCCTACGTCAGTCGCGGATAGGGTTTGGCTTGGTGGGCGGATGACGACCAGGCGGTTGATTGACACCTGTAGCACTTCATTTTATTCTTGACTGTGAGAGTGAAAGGGGAAGAGTGAAATACGACTTTGTGCAAGGCACTGCCAACGCCCGAAGTGCTCAACTTGAATCCTGCCAGACTCCTTCGATGGGATTGATCTACGTTTCGATGTTGAAGCAAGAGTTGAATACCAGAATGCAATGTTCTTAATTTACAGATAGCGTTTGGAACACAATTGGTGGGGCCAAGGCACGATGATGAAATTGACAACCCTGAGTTGTTCCGTTCGTCGCGCTATAATGGCCGCTTTCCTATGTCTCGTCATGATTTCCACGTATTTCAATATCTTGGGAATACAAACGCAGAGTCAACCCAGAGGTTGGGACATGCCACCTCTGGTGAATGGATCGAATGCCACTTGTCAAGGAGAATTATCCTCTGCGAATTCTCAAATGATTTCCAGTGCCACTTCCCATACAACCATGATAATGGTTCACATGGACAAGACCAAGCCAAAATTATTCCACTGTGGGGGCTATGCACTGAATCGTAACTTGCAACCAACATTATCCAGTGTCTTTCCAGAGTATGAATTTTTGGACCTTCGCCAAGTGACCGACTGGAGAGCCGAGTTTTTACTTTCCTCGAATCCATGGGACTTGTATGTCACAAATTATCAGTTGGACGAGTGTCAAAATCCAGAATTTTACCAGTGGCTTGCATTGAGATTTCCTGGGAAAATAGTCTTTTGGACACCGGAAGATGCCACGAATTACATTCCCATTGTTTCTAGACCAATCCAATTCTATCCATTGGGACCAGGGGCCCCACTATCCGTTACCTTTTTACAGACGGCTTTTTGGGCACAAATTCCAGAGACAGAGAAGCAACAATTGTTTTGGGGTACTGCTTCGACGCCACCAGTCCGTCCTCGTTCCAATGGTCGACTCTTTCTCATCTATGCCCATTCCCGTTGTGTGGGAGAGCGTCAATCTGCGTTTCGAACCATTGCCAATTTCAAGGGTGGCATCTTCCCCACCGTCTATCATGGTGGACGCTGTAATGGTGGAATGAACAAGATCAACCATACCAAGGTCCAGTCCTTTCCCAACAAGGTTCGTTTGGCCAATTGGGAAGATAATCGACATGTGTATCAAGAGTTTCGATTTTGTTTGACCATGGAGCATGTCAATACTCCTGGATACATTACTGAAAAGATTTTGGTAGCCTTTTGGGCAGGTTGTCTCCCGATTTACTGGGGACCCCCCGAGATTTTTGATATATTCCATAATGACTCGTTCATTTACTGGGACGTTGACAATCCACAACCAGCTTTGGATCGAATCCAATATCTTGAGGAAAATCGATCGGCGTACGATGAGGTCATGCGCAAACCAATTCTAGCACCAGGTGCGGCTACCAAGTACTTTTCCTTTGATGAAAGATATGGGGCGGGAACATTGAAAAACAAGATTCGGACCTATCTTGGTCTCGATGTCTACCAATTCTCGTAATGATAAAACTGGGCAGTTCTACCATCCAAGTCACCACTATTTCTTGAGATACGGTGGGAATCAATGGTGCTATGCAGGATAATTGCCAATCACTTCAAGGTTGGGCCATCCATACCCGTAGTGGGAATTCTGTTGTTAAAGATCTGGTTCTTTCCTCATTGTCCTAAATCTATGCACCGTAAAGGAGGGATCATGGTCTTGTAAACTGTAATCGTGTACCAGGAGTCCTCCTGTTGTGTATTTACAGTTACCTCCTGACTCCCACTGACTGGATAGGCTTGGGTACTAACCGGAAAGGGAGCACGGAATCAGGCCAATGTGTTTTCATGAGCCGTCGTTTTGTTCCATCATGTGATGACACCGAGATGAATGGAAAAAGAAAGTGCATACACACTTGTGTCATCGTCGATAATAGCATCACTGCAGCCCTCTTCCATGCGGTTTGGTCAAACGTCAAAGATAATGGATGATGACAAGTATCCTGCCTTACTACCACCCAGTCCAAGTTACACAGTTTTATTACTCGAAATCATCGTGTTAGTAACCATTTGCTAGGAAGGTGACTTTACTGGGCCGCTGTTGTTGTTCCTACCTACTCACTGTCAATAAGGTAACAGTAAACAAAAAGTCCATGGTAAAATGTAAAATGTGGTTCCATAGCTAACTGTAACCCTCAGTTACAGTTTTTACAGTTAGGGAAATGAGGTAGCCGTTGCAGATTGTAGTACGGTTACTAGAGGAGAGCGACAAAGAAAGCTCGCCCCGGACTGGCGGAAACCTGCAGCGCCTTCTTGCTCGTGTCGAACACGCAGTACTGGTACCGAGGATGTCGGGTAGATCCCAACGCAAACGTATACCGGTTCTACCAAAATTTTCTAGCCCAATCTCTTTCCGACGGTCATTCTTGCAGGGTCTTGACTTGCGATCAAGCGCACTCAGTCTCACTCACATACTACAAGTACTGTATCACTTTGTTTGTTGAATTTTTGGGGCAGCTTGTGCCTAGCTGCGCCACAAAGAAATCAATCAAGCAAAACCTATCTGTCACACATAGACTACTGCAGACATAACCTCACGACAGCCATGTCCGAGATGAGAAGTATCGCTCGACGGTCATCCATCAATATTGGCTCACCTGAACCCAAACGATCACGATCGGCAGAGCGTACCATGAGGACCTATGGTGAAGAACTTCACTTGAAATATGACATATCACACAGACATGGGCCAGCAGGCCATGTCGAAGACGGGGACGTGGATGCCAACCGAGAACGACTCCAGTCCGAATCCAGCCTTAGCAAGCAAGTGCGTACTCATCGACGAGCGGTGAGTGATCCATTTGATACTCCCGACATGGACAATGTGGATGGACTTCCTGGTGATGACCACGGTTTGATCGAAGAGCAACAGTTTGCTTTGCCTACCTTGCAGCGCTATCCATTTGCGGAAACCCACAATCGAAACTGTTGGTCAGAACCACCTATTGACATCTTTCAAGTACGAGGCAGAGACTATCTGGCCGACAAGAAGAAAGTCACTGCCAAAAAGTATCTCCTTCGAGCAAGAGGCTGTGATCTCTTTCTGGCGGACAAACCAGATTCTTGCGATATGGGAAGGTGAGCGGCAGTCTGGAAATGTGCCCTTCGACGAACAAGAGACGACGACTGAACTGGTTTTATCTTACACATTTGTATGCATCATTTCCCTGCTGCCTCGATAGACTGGTGGGGGCTCTTGGAGGTTCCTTTCGGCAGGTACCATCGCTGTTGATCCGACTGACTTTTCCTTGGGGAATTTTGATACAGTATTACGAAATTCCTAAACAACTTGTCGGATTTATTCGGGAGGGAGAGAAACCTTCCTTGGAAGGGCTAACCCCGCCGGAACAGGTACTTGCCAGATGGCTGTCTGGCAACGATGACTACAGGAATGAACGTTTGAAACTTATATCCTACGTTCCTGAAGGACCGTGGGTGGTACGGAATATGGTAACTGGAAAACCGGCAATCATTGGAAAGAAACTTCCCGTCAAATACAAGTATACCCCTCGTGATGGCCACAAGATGGATTTTCTAGAGTGCAATTTGGACATTGGCAACTCCTCAGCTACGGCACGACGTATTGTCTCGGTCTGTCGGCGTTACATGGGAGCTTTGGCTGTCGATATTGGCTTTGTCATTGAGGGAAGGACTGCAGCGGAACTTCCGGAAGAGATGATGGGAGGCATTCGCATTCATGAAGTTGACCCGCTCAAGGCGCCGACCATCTCCTAGATACCTTGATATTTCAGTCTAAGGTTGTACAATTAGTAAAATTTCTACAAGAGGACGACGATGATTGATGGATTGATCGACGTTTCAATCCAATGCGCTGCTCAGAACTGAGAGTTCTGACAGGGAACATGATCGACTTTGGACACATGTCTCCTTTCTACAGCTACAAAAGCGGACTTTAGATTAGCAAGTCTTTTTTTCATAGTCCGCATTTTGTACACATGCATCCAACAGGTAACAGGTACCTTATAGTCCCCATCTTGTACACATCCATCCGACAGGTAACGGGTTAGTACCATTTATATTACTACAGCTGTTTTCATTTTCCCAAAACATATGGTAGACCCTCGTACCTCTAGTACTAAAATTAGAGTTCCATCAGACCTCGAACGTTTCCCGCCATAAAATAGGTGAGAAATTACTAGAGAAAAAGATCTTTCATCAAACCTCGTTTCTGGCACAACCAGAAAGATTGCCGAATGCACCCCATGGAAGAGTCATTCTACTCCCTCTTGCGATCAGCCTGGTATGCCGGTGCATTCGGCAATCTCTCTAGATGAGTGTAAACACGCACCTCA
>SWEM01000368.1:0-31131 GCA_019593585.1 Nitzschia palea | reverse complement strand
TGCGAAGGCAATCAAGTAGTTCTTTATCAGTCGTGATAGTAACCACCCAAATAGGTAAATGTAGTTCATTCGTATTTATCGAGTCGAAGTGTTCGAAAGAAGGTAGGATATTGAGGTATTCTCTCACTCCCTCGTCTTTCGTACACGTAGACTGATATAATTTTGTTGTTTTCTGTAATTGTCACCATCCCATGATGAGCCCTCGAAACTTAAAGAAGAGATCCCGACTCACAGCTTTGGTAAAGACATCGGCTAGTTGGTCCAAAGTGCTGATAGGTTCGATCTTGATAAGTCCGTTTGCGACGTGCTGGCGGAAATGGTGATATTTAATGTTGATGTGTTTGGTGCGCGGACGCATGCGTGGGGCCCGTGCTAATTCAAGTGCTCCCGAATTGTCCTCGAAAGCAGTGCATTTGACAATTGGGTGTAGTTCCTCGTTAAGTAATTTTCGGTCGCGAAGTTCCGTAATAATGTTTATAAGCGGAATGACTTGACGTAGTGCTTCAGATAAGCAGCAGTATTCTGCCTCGGTAGTGCTTAGGCAAATTTCGCGCATTAGACGTGATGCCCACAATATTGGACAACCTGCTAATCGGATGAGGAATCCCGCTCGAGATTGCGCAGTGGCAGGGTCGTTCTCGGCAGTGTCCTTGTTCCAAGTACCAGCAAAATCCGCGTCAGCGTAAACTTCGAATCCAAGATTGTAGTCAGGTTTCATGTAGTAACCCTTATCTCGTGATCCGACCAAGTATCGGCAGATACGTTTAATTGCTTCAGAATGTGGCTCCCTCGGATCGATTGAAAACCTTGCTGCGTTGTGAACAGAAAATGCTAGATCTGGTCTTGTGCTTTTCTCAAGGAAGTTTAGTTTTCCAATAATCGAGCGGTAGTGCCAATCAGCCTTGTGTTCGGGTGAATCTGAATGTTTCGTCAATACCTCTCCAATTCGTGCAGGACATGGTACTGTAGATGTGTTTGATTGAAAATTCATATCGGATAGAATTTGTTCAATCAACTTTGATTGTGAAAGATGCAGTGATCCGTCAGGTTGTGGCGAGATATCAACTCCAAGGTAGTCTTTGAGATCTCCCTCATCGGTAACATCGAATTTGTGTGACTTGAACTCTTTAAATAACTCGTCGATTCGCGCTTTGTCGCTATCGATGATTATGCCATCGTCCACGTACACAAGGAAAATCGTCGATCCTCTGTAGTACAGACATTCGTCGATGTTGGATTGTTCAAATCCCATATCCGTAAGTCCCTTGTGTAGGTACTTATTCCATATACGCCCAGCTTGTTTCTGGCCGTAGACATTCTTAATAAGCTGTAGGCAATAATCCTGTGCATTATAGCCCTCGGGTAGGGAGAATCCTCGCGGAATTGCCATGTACATGTCGCACTCCACGTCTGCTTGCGGAAATGCCAGTACAAAATCGATTTGTCTTGTGTGCCACTTGAACAAAAGTGCGAGGGTCAGGAAAAGCCGAATTGTAAACCAATTTACAACTGGCGAGTACGTTTCCCAAAAATTGACTCCATGTTCTTGCTTGTGTCCTCCAACGTTGAGGCGGGCTTTATGCTTGTATATTTCGCCTGTGGCGACTCGACGCTTGCGTTTCATGCTCCATACCGCTGGTAGAACTTTCGTTCCCTTTGGTACCTGCGTTCTTGGAATCATGGTCCAGTGTTTTCGTTCCTCGTGTTGAGCAACTTCGTACTTCATCGCTTTGATGAATTCATCGCGATCTGGTGCCTTTAGAGCGTCGTCGAGATACATAGTATCAGGGTCTCCCGTTTTCGCCATGTAGGCAATAGGGTCGTCGTATTCAAATTCCCACAAGCCAATCTCTGCAAGTGACTCGAATGCTATCGGAAATGCCAGATCTCTTGTTTCCAAGTACGATCTCATGGCTTCCGTTGGCCGTCGCGTTCGTGCCGTTCGTCGCAGAGGTGTCTGCTCAGGTCGTTCCTGATTTTGTTGTGAATTTGAATCGTCCTCGTGGACTCCCTCGGAAGCTGTGGTGCTTTCGTCAACATTCGTCGGCAATGGCGATTGCGCATCATCCAATTGTTGAGCCACCGGCTCTGTGAGCACTTGCTCCCTCGGAAAGGATGGACTAGTAGTCGTTGTAACGTTATCTACGGGATTGGCATTAATGACGATCCCGTCCTTGCGTTCTTTAAATCCTGCCTTGACTTGCCAGGTAGCTAGGTCAATGGCATTGTTTCGTGGGTTTTGAGTAGTCTCAAACAGGTCATCAAACCTAACATGATACTGTGGTGATACAAGTCCTGTTGTTGGGTTGAGCACCAACGCAACGTTGCGTGCATGGTTCGGAGAGAAGCCTAGGTAAACACCAAGTCGCGCCCGGGGCATCCATTTTGGAATCGTCTTGCCAGTGGCTAGATTGTCTTCCAACACATAGATGGGGCAGCCGAAAGGATGAAAATCTTTGATATTTGGTCGTATCGGCGAATTTACAAACATTTCGTATGGTGTTCGTCCCTCGTGATGTTTTGTGCGGCTGGGTGTTTGTGCATGAGCGTAGTTTGCATGTCGGAGTGCATATGGCCATAGGCATGCAGATATTGCTTTTGGCCACCGACTTTTGGCATCTAACAGGATGGTTCGTGCCGCTTCCTGTAGATCCCTTATTCGTTTCTCCGCAATACCGTTCTGGAAATGTGCATTTACGCCGCAAAACGATATTGATTGTCCTCTGTGGGCTATGTCAGCAAGCCACAGGTTATCCGCGAATCGTCCGTTGTCGGCGTGGTAGTGCTTGACTTTAACAGCATGTGATGTAGCGAACTTTTCAAATGCTCGCTTTGCTTCTAAAGTCTCGATGGCGGAGTTTGTTTGTTGTAGATGTACGTAGGACATTCGACTGTAGTGGTCGACAAAGACAGTTGCAAACTTGTACCTTTTAATGGTAAGTGCGCCCTTCATCTGTCCGATGAACCCAGGACTAGTAGACTCCAGTTGATCCACTGACACACAATCGCCTGGCGCGTTGGTGGGTGCCGGCGCGACTTTCGATGGTGCCTGCTTGGTACGCCATGCTCTGCGGGTCATCTTGCCATATAGGCAACCTGCACATTTGGGTACTTTGCAGTTGGCCAAGCGTTTCGGTATGTCGGCGTTGTTCGCCATAACTTTTAGCTTGTCGAATGATGTGTGTCCCAATCGGAGGTGCCATCTCATCAGTTCTGCCTCATCGCTGCTGAGAGCCTTTTCAGGGAAAATTGTTGTCTCATTCGAATCCACATTGTCATCATGGAAGTTAATCGTGGTTGACGGTGTTGTTTTGTCGTCAGATCTATTAGTAGTTATTATAGTAACGTCATCGTCATCCATTTCCTCCGTGAAGTCATCCAAGTTATCCGTAGCAGGGAAGCAAGTAGCATCTGCAAATGGGTTTGGAATTGTTGTTGTTGCAACTTCTGCAATGAATGCTGTTGCCTGGGAATAGCTTGGTGCAGACTTCAATATTCCTACGTTGGAATTACTTGAAAGCCTTATCGTGCGCTTGTTATCCCCCCCATTCCACGTTAGGAGTATTGAATCCTTGTACGTGATGCAATGTGATGGTCGACGTAGTGTTTGCGACCAGTGTTGC
Organism: Nitzschia palea; assembly: GCA_019593585.1. NCBI lineage: Eukaryota > Bacillariophyta > Bacillariophyceae > Bacillariales > Bacillariaceae > Nitzschia > Nitzschia palea. The sequence continues at coordinate 27,508 of SWEM01000368.1, read as the reverse complement.
GGTGACAGTATCCGAAATGGTAGGTGCTTTATAAGTAGTACCCCAGGAATAGTAAAAGCATGAACTTTTCCTTCGTCATCGGTGATGTGCCACTTGACAGTACCTATTTTGGTTGCTGTTTGTTGTCCCAATCCAGTTACATTTCGGTTTATAACTGTAGGCGTCCCAATAAAGTCCGATTCGCAGTTCGTCATGCTATAACTTGCACAGTTATCGATCGCTATCTGAAAAGAGTCGCTATCGAATGAGGCAGGTAGAGCATGGGTCCGTGGTGTGTCATCCGATTCATTGCTGGCCGAATACGTGCGGGCATTAAAGTTGTATGTAGCCGGATGTGCGACTGATGGTGTCGTAGTACGATACCTAACTTTAACAATGATGACTGGCCCATTTCGTCGTGGTGAATAGGTTCGTCGACAGTAGTGCGATGTTTGTTTCCGTGTTTGCGATCGCTGTTTTCGTGTTTGTGATTGGGAGATGTTGTAGTGTGCGTTGTCCAATGCTGTTGCCATCGCCTTGAGCCAAGACTTTGCCCAAAGAGAGAGGAATCCTTTGTACTTGCGTCGTCGTCGACTGGTAGTAAAGTCGATACGCGGGAATACTTCAAATATGAGCAAGAGGCATGTAGACATGACAATGCCACACTCAACCATCCACAAGAGCCCAATCGAATACACAAGTGCGATCCATATCGGCTGGGGTAGATAGAGGAGTGGCCTACAGAGTCTTAGAAGACTCAGGCCGACTCTTCAAAAGTCGTCTCCCGTTGAGATTGCAGCAAGGTTCCTGTTGATCTGCAGGGTTGGCGGTGCCTTGTTGCTATCTGCTGGTTTGGTGCCATCGGTGTTGCCTTTGACTTTGCGACACTGATCCTCCGTATGCTCGCACCAAAGTTCGTGGTGTTTGCACCAGTAGAATTGCTTTCCCTTGATGGACTTGGCTTTGGGCTCGGTGCCCGTCGGTGCCTTGTACTTCCAGTCAGGGTACTTGCGATTCTTTCCCGTTTTCTTGTCCTTATCCTTATCCTTGCCGGTAGGTTTGGGTTTGTACTCTTTGTTGGCGGCAGCTGGTTTCCAGTTCTTGTTGCCGACAAGTTTCTGAACTTGTGCGTTCAGAGCAACGATTTGCTTTTGTTGGGCAGACTCCTGGTTCCAAGCATTGTCGTCAATCAAAGTTCTATACTTATTAACAGCTAGTGACATCAACCTTTCTGGCGTCAGGTTGATGAGAGTCCCATCGTTGTAATCATCTTCACGCTGGTGGATGTACTTGCGAAAGTTTTCATCCGATGCACTCTTGTAACCGCGAAATAGGTTGACAAGAAGATCTTGAGTGGTTTGACCACGGGCTACCAGTGCCATGATGTTTGTTTGAACGTCGATGTTGAACTGTTCGATATCGGAATCGATGTCCTGCATGTGCTGAGACAAGTTCATGAGTGCCAATCGGATCTGTGTTACGGTTGCAGGAGTGTCCACTTGAGCAGTTGAGATGATTGCCTTGAAGAAGAGCAAACCATCTGGTTGATCGTTGATAATGTACTCGTTGCAGCGAGCAGCGACTTTGATCCTTGCATCATCGGTGAGCGTCGCGAAAAGACACTCGTACACCTGATACGCGTTCTGATAATTTCGCGTTTGCGTGTTGATGTAGGTCATTGCGTGAGCCCGGATTTGATCGTTCGTGACGAAGCCATAATTATCGGTTAAATCATAATTATGTCCATTAATTGGAATCTGTAGGGTTGCGAGCCAATTCGCCGAGTTTGCGCGCTTGCGGAACGTATCCACAAACAGACGTAGTTTGTCAGGCTTGCAGTCGAACTTGGTCTCCAATGGTAGGATAGCCACTTCGTACAGTCGTTGTCCATGCCTGGACGAGTAGTCAATGAGGCCAAGTACAGCTCTTGATGGAGTTAGAGCGAATGGCGTTGGATTAGGCGCCTGGGGAGGTGGTCCACCAGGAGGTCCGCCAGGTCCAGGTCCAGGAGGTCCGTTGCCACCACCACCACCAGGTGATGGAGGGTTAGGTGATGGAGGGTTGTTGCCTGCGGGTGGCGTCGTGGTTCCGCTGGTTCCGGTACGTGCGGAAGAGCCGCGGGTAGTCACAGTGGACATGGTGTTACTTCTAGTAGTAAGCCAGATAGTAGCGCAGAGGAAGCGTGAGGGATTCTTTAGGTTTCGACGGTGCGAAAGGGTCCAGAAATACGAGAGACAAAACGGTCTAACTCAGTGGTAGTGTTTTGTTGTTTTGGTTATTTCGTTTTAGAAATTATGTGATCTATTTCTAGATATCGAGTGGTTGCGAAGGCAATCGAGTAGTTCTTTACCAGTCGTGATAGTAACCACCCAAATAGGTAAATGTAGTTCATTCGTATTTATCGAGTCGAAGTGTTCGAAAGAAGGTAGGACATTGAGGTATTCTCTCGAGAGTCCTTCCACTGATGCTGGTGCTCGACCGAGTACTAGATGGGATAACATGAAAAAATGTGGTAAATGCGATCCACTAACTACACCAAAACATAGACTCCAAGGGACCACAGTGCTAGCGTAGAACAAGTACTGATTAACAAATCTTTTGCGCAACAACCAGACCATAGGATTAAAAACCTTTGCTTCCAGTTTTTTCTATCAACCAGCCTTCCAGTGCAGTGGCCGTGCGTGGTATTGTCGGAGGCACACGGTTCGTAGAAGAAGCTTTCTTCCCCCGTCCATTGTCGATATCTAGTCCAGAACTTAGGTGAATCGGTGGTCTCTGAAAATCGAATGTGGCATTCCTTGTGGTTCTAGCCTCTGTAGAGAAAACATTCTGCGATTGATCATTTGGATTGATTGGAGTAGGATGATTTGCAAGTTTCCCATCCCTTCCCCAAATCGGTTTCCTACCAAAGTCGCCAAAAGTTGCATTCCTCGGGCCTGATCCAAAGTCTCCAGCGTGCGGCCTACCAAACGATTTGAAACTTCTGAGACGAGCTGTGGTGTCGGCAACACGTTGTCGTTTCGGTGACGGAACGGCAGAGTTCTTGACTTTGAGGATGTCAGTACGATGGTCCCACTGGACAGAACGCGACTTCCTAGTCTTGTCCAAACCAGCGCTACCACTTGGTTTCCCTACGTCACCATGAAGGACGCTATTCAATTTGAGTGCAGAGGACCTTGCCTTTTGGAGTCTATGACCAGGCTGATGAGTTCCAGAACTATCAACTGCGTCGGGTGACAGTTTCAGTGCATTGCTGAAACCGGACAACGTCGTTGTCGCTGCAAGTCCGGCTTCGTCTTCTGATATGGTCTCAACTTTGAAGTCCCTTCTTGCATCGATAGGTGAAGCCTGCTCGGATGCCGAGGTGGCTTTCGCCACAGCTTTGAAGACAACCATTCTAGCCTGCTGAACCATGGAATCTAACATGGCACCTGTGTCTAGTCGAATATCAACCTTGACAAGGCCTGTTGATCGACTAAAAGCACTATCCAACTTATCAAAAGTCCCTGCGAATCAATAAAACAACGCAAGCAACATGATTTAGTCGGATTGGACGTCGCGAGACGACGAATGAAACACTCGGGGCCGTCTCACCTGCAATCGTTCCGGGTGCACGCAGAGTTACCGTGTCAACTTTGTTCTGGATCGAGACTTGCATCTCTACCTCGAGGAGAAGTGGCAAGATAACATCGACCTCTTTAGGTTGTCCAGCTGCAGATTCCGGCAAAGGGATCGTCTTAAAATCGGTCTTTGCGGAATGGACCTTAATGATCGAAGACAACATACTAAGAAGGCGGGACCGACTTGCAGAATCCCCTGTGGTCAAGGAATGGCGCAGAAGGAGTAGAGTCCAAGCACGAACTCTCGAATCCACGAGGGATGAAAACGAATCTGAGACATTCCTTGCAATTGCAGTCGAAGCATATACGACTGAAGACTTTGTCCAAGACGTTAATGAACCGAGGCTTTGTGCTGCCTTTTGTTCCACCTGTGCGGCTTTGGCTGATGCATCGGCGGCGTTGCTGAGGACTGAAGCTGCCATCTGCGGCACGGCCTTTTCTTCTGTGACGGCCATCATCTCGAACAGGTCCGTGTTCCGGTGCTCTCCTACTTTGGGCAAAGGCCCGACGCCAGCATCGTCTTCAACCTTTCTCATATCGAGCGAAGGAAGTGTACAAATCACTTCGTGGCTTTCAACAGTTTTGGACAGGCACAATAAAAGCTCGCGGGCTGAAGCTGCAACTGGATCCGAAGTAACAAGCGACGATGCAACTGAGTCTTTCTGGATACTCCTAGTGCCCAAGAGGGCAGCAAACTTTGAAACTATTTGTTCCTGCTCGTTCATCCTTGTCACCGGAGATCTACTCAGTCAGTGTATACTTGACTGTGAAGGCTATTAGTAATGACTCTCATGTCCGCGAGTGTCAGAACCAACACGACGCAACACGTAACACGCAAAAACCAGTTCGCTGTGCGCGGTTGCAAATCCGAGCGTAGGACATTACTAAGGTACCAGGTACCAGGTACATAGTACATACGAGAGTTTACGTAGAAACCATATGGAGGAATATCGGTGGCGACGTGTCGTTTGGCGATTTACCAGGTACTGCTTTGGTACGGCAAAACTCGTGTACCAGGTACTAGCTGATCCTACTTTTGTATTAGTATTACTTCTACATGGAAAACAAAGGCTTTGAGTCTAGGAATTTGCTAAGGTATTTGCAATAGTAGAGGCACAGAAACTGAATGATTGCTCAGGAGCGTGTCCCATAGACAGTTAGCTCATGTGGTGTTGCCAAAAATACACGTGGTGGTCAGCCAACTCGCACCGGCACGTAAAGACTGACCAACAAGTGGCAGATGTCATGACTAACAGTAAACCATTTCAGAAGGTAAGTGTGCAGGTTGAGGAAAAAATATGTGGATGGTGAACTTGACAGTACATGGGTAGTGGTAAAATAAAAAGGTGAATGATGTGAATTATGCGGAGAATTTTAATCAAAGTAGTCCTGTTTTCTGCAGATCGAAGTTCAAATGAAACATGGTAAGAATCGTGAAATCACAAATAGTAAATCTCGAAACGTATTGCGAGCATGAGTTCCTTTCCCTCGTTGAGCCCTGAACCCAGTTCATTTCCATCAGCGTTAGCAAGTGGAGCTGACTCCACTGGAATCCCATCCGTAGTACAGTCAGACAGGCCCTCTGATGTTCCTTCCTCGGTGCCGACCCAGAAACCTTCACTCGACGAGTCAAGCTTCGCGTCAAGCCGGTTCCGTCAACAATTTTCTGTCGGAAATGGGCGTATATTCACTGATATGGAGACCGTCCTGTTTCAAGGTCTTTACGGCAGCTACACTGTAGCCTTTGCTCCCTCTGGTGTAACCGTAGAGGATAACATCATTACAGAGTGCGAATTTTTGAGCCAAAAATTTTCCAACAGCTCTGCATCCGTCAATTCTCGCAGCGGCTCCAACATGCGATCCCGTCGATTGCAGCAGTCCAATCTTTTGCAAGTTGATTTCAACATGGTCTACAACTCGCTCTACACCAATGTTTCAACATTCCCATTGCTGTTCCAGTCCTACGTGAACTCAAACTTGGATCAAGTCGCACAGCAAATGAGACTTCTGGGTCTCAATGTGTCAGAGGCCTTTGTAGCTTCCCGCATCATCATTCGCCCTGACCCGACTTTACAGCCCACCAGTACACCCAGCATTCTTCCCTCGATTTCTCGTTCTCCGTCAAGTATACCAAGCGATGCGCCATCGCTCCAGCCGTCATCTCCCACCAGTCAGCCGACTGTTTTCCCTTTCCCTGCGCCGACAGGTCCTCCGACAAAGCAACCTAACTCGGGTGGCTCAAAAAGAGATCAGGCTATCGCCGGGGGCTGCGCTGTAGTGGCGATTATAATAGTACTCACTGGTTTCTTCGTGCTCTACAGGAAGCGAAAACACGGCAGGGAGCTCGCTTTCATTTCAAATTCTACCTCGAATCGGAATGGCATTCGTGAGGACTTAACGCGGAACCATCCAAACCAAAAACCAGGAAATCTCGAAACTGGAAAGACTGCAGAAACACATCACACTGTCCCTAACTATCATACACGAAGTACCTCAGGGAAATCGGAAGACAGGGCCGAAGACATTATTTCGCCAAGTGAATCCCTGGTGTCAAACCAATCGTTGCTTTCTACTGGAAACTCAAATGCGGGAGACTCACGCGACGAGCTGGATGCCACACACGATCTGGCAGATGAATTTGACCAATTTAAAGACCAAAAACTAGAGATAATGCGAGCAGAGGTAGAAGGGAGGTTGACCGGGGCAGATGGTATGATGAGCCAAGCTTTGACGAGGGCACTAATTGACGAGGATGAATCAAACACAGACCTGAACGAATTGCTTTGGGGAGGATCAGGTATGCTAATGGGCGCAGAGATCGAGGCCAGTGCATTGTGCGAGGTTATTGATTGGTTGAAACGGAACGCCACTCCAACGGATGATGAAAGGTATGTATTTCATTATTGTGAAATCAGAACGATTACTACCCATTCATGATGCCTCATTGTCCTGCTTTTCAGACGTCACTTCATGCAGGATACGCTGAACAAAATGGTTGCGAGCGTTCGACACGGAGTCCTTGGCCCGGACGAAGCGTCCCGTTCAATACACGAATGTGCTGCGCTCCTGGGTTTGCAACTGGCCACTGAAATTCCAGTTACAACACTTATCGTCTCTGGAATGAGAAAGACTGTAACAGCCGCAGACATGATTGATGTCTTCTCGGAATTTGGTGAAATCATAGAGGCGGCTGTCGCCTCGAATCAGCGAGGCTTCGGTACGTTTTGGCAAGTCAGCCATCCCGATTCCAATTCCCTCGTTTCTTGTATACTTCATAGCAACTCACTTTGTTGTGCATCGTCCCCACTGTGTAGGCATTCTTAGGTTCAAAACGAACCATTCAGTCGAGCTTGCAATAAAGCGCTTTCAAGAAGAGGAAATCGTCGTACAAGATGTTGCGGTTCAAATGAGGGTGCTTCGTCCGGGCAGCGCCAACTCTTTCGGCGACGACCACGTTGAATTGATCACAACTGGCAGCGCTGGCATTGTGCCTTGAGATTGTTTTCTTGACCAACTTAACCTTGGAAAACTAGACTGTGGCTCACACAACGGCAACAAATATTTTGACAAGGTGATCGTCCCTACCGGGAATCTGTAGTTCCTTGGAATGACTTTTCGTCCCATGGAGTTGGCTGCGTACGGCATAGTGCTCCACCTCCGAGAGCTGGCGATTAACGAGCAACTAGAGTGATATTTATTTGCAATTCCTTATGTTTACCTAGACTACTTCTCTTCAACTGGCCAGTTCACACGATGATCAAACAATGAAGAATTATCTCGAGTATTTCTCAGCGATTGATCTGATGTTGGTATGCATTGGCCATTCGCTACACGACGGCGAAAGCCAATGATCAGTGAGGTCACAAAACTTCTCGTCATCGATAAAAGCTCGCATTGCATATAGCTCCTCGCTGTTCAATGACCGACAATCAGTGTCAAGTCTTTCCTGCCATTGCATTCCAAAGTCTTTTCCAAAAACCGTCACGTGTTCACCCTGGAATCCACCATCAGCAGCTTCGGCGAACTTCTCAACATCCATTTTTGAGACACACACAAGGATCGGTTTCGCTATTAGATTCTCTATACTTGCAACGATCCGAAGTGCCGCTGCTCCGGGCTTCTCGTCCCCGATTAGTTCGGGAACTGTGTACCATCCGACAACATGTTTACCGCCGGTTTCTGCTTGAATCATGGACAGTGCAACACTTGTTGCCGACTCAATGATGGATTTGGTAGGGGCTTCATGACAAATCGGAATTGTATCAGCCACATAGATCTTCCCGCCGTCTGCTGACCCCAGCAACAGACCATGCACTTGGGCTGTTCGATACTTGCGGGAATGCATTGTAATCGTCGCGAATGCTAGCGGCATGACAACAACTTGTTCATTGCCCTTGCTCATCTCTACCGTTATCTTTGTACCAACTTCCTTTTGAGGACAATCGTTCTCACAAGTATTTGTAGAAGTCCCTTGTACCCATGTACAATGCAGGGTGCAGGCTGTTTCCACGGATATCGTTAACTATTTTGGGGGCAATTCCGAAGAACACCTTTTCGAAAGGGTGCTTTCTTAAACCACCCCTAAAAAGTGATTCTCCGTTTTATACTTTACACTGTTAGTACTAATGTTGGTATTACTCCGCGTACCAGGCACATCAGTGTATTGTCCATTTCAAAGCGTGTACCTGGTACAAATACCTAGTAATGCTTTGACAACCGGTAGTCTATCACTGTATATCGTATATTGTCCTTTTCAAAAGTGGGCATATTTTATATTAGCAAGACTGTCATGTTTTGCCATGATTAAGTTTTTGTAGCTAAAATATTACAGTGCTATAAAGCCGAATTAGCTCAGTTGGTAGAGCGCACGACTCTTAATCGTGTGGTCAAGGGTTCAATCCCCTTATTCGGTGCATTTTTGCCTTTGCCGAGTGAAAATAAACTTTTGTCGATTTTGACAACCACGTGCCTGCTCACTGTTCACAGAAGTTACAATGCAAGATTGTTTTAGTAGTCAGTAGCTTATAGTTCTAGTCATACCGTTTTTCGCGAAATCAAAAGAATGTTGCCAGAATGAACTTCAAGGTACTCTCTTCTGGTTGTTTCGACAATGCACCCTTTCCAATGCATTTGCATCAAGAGTGTGCTTAGTCTGCGACATCTGAAGCGCCGTCGGAGACCATACATTTTTTCAGCTGATTCTTGAACTGCTCTGCTTTCGAAATCTTGAATGACGGAAACAGCGCAAAAGGTGCCATTTGGACGAGATTACACAATTGACTCGAAGTGTATTCTTTCTGGTCACAATAAATGTTTACACAGTGTGGCAAGGAGGAGGCCAACACTGCCAAGCACCTTGATGCCACCGCCATTCTTTCTTGGCTCCATATTTCAGGGCTATGAAAGCAGTGCAACCGGTAGGGAAAAGCCCACTCAGGGCCTTTGGTGGATCAGCCAATGCTGCGAGATCTCAATCAGCTTTCCAGCCAATAATCACGATGTTTCGCCTTGTCTCGGACGATTCTGAAAGCCAGCGGTTTTACCTATCTATGCATGACATCTCTGATGAGGGTGACAATAGAAGGCTACCTTGAGGATACCAGTGACCCCAAAACCCTAACAGTCTTGCATTTGAGATGCACTAAACAATTTCCGTATCTTTTTCTTCGAAGCTGAATGTACATCCTTCTTTTCCAGACTGAACTGTCATTTCAACGTTTCCAGCTATAATGTTGGCTTTCCGTCCCTTGAAGACTCGCGGGTCATAGAACCTACCAGGCAACAATTTCATCCCATTCAATGTCACAACCAGCATTATTCCAACATCAGTCCCGATAGCCAACAGTAGTGTCATCTTCCCCGCAAACGTTGCCGCAACGACAACAGCTTTGGCCAGTAAGCTCAGGAAAATGTTTTCTTTGACCGTTCGTAGGACACGCCTGCCCATTTTGATAGCATACAACAGTTTGGTCAAGTTCGAGTCCATTAGAGTGACATCTGACATTTCCATTGCCATAGCGGCTCCTTCGCCCATGGATGCACCGACGTCAGCTACAGCCAATGCAGGAGCATCGTTGACACCATCACCACAGAACATGACATATCGCTTTTCACGGCAGCTAGCGAATCGCTTCGGATGTGGTCTCTTAAGACTACCTACAAAATGAAGTTTGTCCTCAGGTAGCAACTGACTATGCACAGCTCCCGGAGGAATACCTAACTCACTGGCAACTGCATGTGCTGCAGAGTGGCTATCACCTGTGCAGATCATTGTGTCGATACGTGCATCCTTCAATCCTTGAATAACAGCTTTGGCCTCCTCTCTGATTACATCCATAACGCAAAACATTCCAATGATCCCATCCTCTGTTGTGCCAATAAAACCAACTGTGCCACCAGTTTTCGACCAATCTTGGAGTAGTTGTCGATGATTTAGCGATAATTCTTCCATCATACCAAGGCGTGTGAAGAGACGGTCATTCCCAACAAAGACTGGTCTTCCGTCAGCAAGTGCGGTAATACCTTCTCCCTTCAGAATATTGTGATTAGTCAAGTGAACGTGGCGAGGAATTTGTATTCCCTCCTTCTTCGCGGCTTCGACCAAGGATACTGAAAGAGGATGACTCGATCGTGATTGCATTAACGAGAGAAGTTGCAACATTTCCTCTCGAGATTTGGAAGTTCCAACAACTTCGAGGTGCATAACAGAGAATTTCCCCTTGGTCAATGTACCAGTCTTGTCAAAGACAATCCTATCAACACTTCCCATAGCTTCTAAGTTTGCACCGCCCTTGATGACAATTCCTCGCTGAGCTGTCGCTGCTAACCCTGCTGCATACGTGACTGGAGTACTGATTGTCAAAGCGCAGGGGCATGCTATGACAACTATGATCAGTCCATTCAACGTCCAATAGCGGCCGACTTGAGGACCTCCAAGCCATGGTAAGGTACACATGAGCATGGCTAGGAACATGACGGTGGGAGTGTAACTTTTGGCAAAGGTATCAATCATTTTCTCAGTCGGCGATCGGTTTGACTGGGCTTCCTCCACTAAACGAATCAGACGCGCGACTGCAGAGTCGTCAACTGAGGTTGTAGTGCGAATGATCAACGATGATGTTCCAATGTTGATGGTACCACCGCTCACATGATCTCCGATCTTTTTGTGGGCTGGGTGGGATTCGCCAGTTAAACTTGATTCGTCTACAGCAGTGCTCCCCTCCACAACCACCCCGTCAGCCGCAATCTTGTCGCCAGGTCTGACAGAGATGAGAGAACCCAATGGTACGCGATCAGCAGGGACCACAATTATTTCCTTTGAGACAGGGTGCAGAACATTCGCGTGGTCAGGTCTTAAACTGACAATAGCCCCCAAAGCCTTGCGAGCTTTCATCGTCGCTCTAGCCTCTAAGAATTCCGATACTGCGAACAAGAAGGCGACCGATGCGGCCTCATCATATTCTCCTAACGCTAATGCTCCGAGTGATGCGGTTACCATCATACAGTTTGCATCATACTGGCATCGCCGTAAAGTTCGGAAGGCTTTACCACAAATAGGGGGAAGTCCAAAAAGAACCGATGCCAAGCCGAAATATCTGAACCATTCCCTGACGCAAGATAATGTTCAACTATGAGAAACAGTTTCAATCACACCATTTTCCATCTTTCACGAGAAACTTACTTTCCTTCCCGATAACTAACCATGCTCAACACCCAAAATATACCGCTCAACCAGACGTTGGCGTGGATTGTGAAGAGGGATGGTTCATGCTTTTGTGCAACATTGGGTCCAGACAAATTTTCCAGCTCCGGTAAATATAATCCTTCCTGGGCGCCATCGACAATGACATCAGCTGTGTGCAACCCATCAGTCGTCAAGCTTTCGCAAATATCCACGATGCCGACCTGCGTAGGATCATGTTCGATTTTGATAGTATTTGAAATGGAATTCGGATAGATAGCTCGAACTTGCAAACGGATAAATTTTTTTGCGATAACCTTTTCGATCCTTTCTACTTGGTGCGGATCCAAAACGTCCACTTTAATGGTGGATTCCACATACTTCGATCTCTCGATGTGATCCAATACAAATGAGGCAGAATCATCAGTAGGTCTATCTGTCGTCGTAAGAATTTCACAGATGAAATCTGGTTGTAAGGCCTTGACAAACTCGCCTGAAGAAACTGTATCGACATCATGGTCGACGTAAATGAGCGAATCAGGCAAGTCAACGAATGTCCTCGACACGCCGGGCAAAAGGCTGAGGCAGCTTTGAATTTTCGCGATGTCTGCTTCGGTGATGCTTCCATTGACTCGAAGCGTACTTCGCCTCCGACGCATCAGAACTGGTGGTTTAGACAGCACAGCGTTTCCACCATCCCTTTCTACTTTTGCAGGGAAGCCTTCTTTGGACAAACGACGTGCAATATCACGTGCTGTAATGATCGACACATTATGTTGAACGTGTACCATTTTTGTTGTAATGTTTATTTGATGCTTGGAAACACCGGTCAATGATTTCATAATCGATTTGATAGTCGGGATCTCTGAAGCGCAGCAGATTCCTCGGACGTAGAATTGTGATCGCACCCAAAGAGGTTCGTCACAGCTAACCTGTGACGTTGATTCGACACTGTCTGAGTATGCACCGGAAGAGTGACTGATGTCTGGTGTATGAACGATTGCCGAAACGCCAACAGATTGCAAGGCGCACAACGCACTCTCGTTGGACATGGAAGCGTCATGCTCCACAGTAAAATGAGATTCTTTGGGGTGCATAATGACTTTGCTGACACCAGGGAGTTGCATGATGATAGATTTAATTACCAGCACCTGTGATGGATTGGTCACAGGACTTTGAAAATGGAATTTGGTCGTGAGAATGACAACGTCGGCTTCTTGACTGTCATTGTCGCTGTAAGTTCCTACCGGTAGTTTTTCGTTTTCTTGAGGTCCTAATTTTTCGTCGGTGTTATGACAAGTTGCACATGTGCCGCAAAACATGAAATCAGGATGATACGTCCCTGTAGACGGAATCTGGTGTGCCCATCGAGGAGGGGGAGGTGGGACAGCTTGCAATCGCGCTCGCACTAAGGAGGAAGGTGCCATCAATGATGAATCAACCTCGGTCATGTCACCTCTATTATTCTCCAGCGGAACGTTGTTGGACTGAGAGCTATAGACCGCCATCGTATCAGACGAAAATTCGAACAGTATTAAGAGTGACAGCGAACTGGGCCTTGGTTCTTTCAGTACAAATAAATGCTTTCCTTTTCTCTCTCGTTGTTAACTGTAAACGGTTCTTTGTTTTTTGCCTGCCAGAGCAAAACGCAAAACACATGCGGGGGTGCGGTGGAGTTTGGGCAAAGTTTTTTTTTTGTCCACGGGCATAGAACGAAAATTACCGAAATGACCAATAAAACACGTACCAGGTACCAGGTACAACCGGTAGTATTCCAAGACCCAAGACCCAAGACCCGCGTGTCTGCGTGTCGTACCATGTACCTGGTACAAGTACCAGACTGATCAACATACCGGTAGTAAAAAACTTGCCAATCCTGTGCGGGACGAATTAACTGTAAACCGTGACCGCAAATTTAGCACCGACGAAAGCTCTGCCTACAGTACTGCCATTGCCAAAATCCGACCCGATACTTGTAGACGCCAACGGCGTCGAACCAAAAACATTCATTCTGGAATTGTTGCCCTTGATCATCATGATCCAAAACATAAAGACTGTCATGATGAGCATCTTATTTTTTCGCATGTCCATGGTGGAATCGTTGGCAGTCCGTCGCAGAGTCAGGGTGCCAATTCATTGGGTGTCGGTCCAAGCCTCGCGTCGTTCGTCGACAACCTCAACTTCCGCATTGTATAGTGGAGCTCCACGAAGGAGTGCTCGTGCAAGGAAACGAGAACAAAGTAAAATTCGTGCTGATGAAGGCGTTACCTCCGATGTACTGGAATGGGAAACATTCGAGTTCAGCGCAACCCCAAAATGGGACCAACGGTTTGACAGCAGCGACTCGATCCACCTAGCCTCTGATTCCGAAAGTTGGCAGGAGATCGAGGCTAGGGAAACCGAAGAAGACTTGGCGCTGAACGAGAAGTTTGAGAGGCAGCATGCATTATGGGAGAATCTTGATCTAGAACTGATCGACAAGGCCACAAAGACCCTGCTCCCGTACATCCAACCAGAGCGATGGGGTCGGATTCAGGAAATGGTATCTAAACGGACACAACATACCCGATTTTTGTTTGAAAATCCGGCCAATCCAAGCAATGTATGGGCATGTTTACGCACGCTTGATTCATTTGGGATTCAGCATGTAGATGTTGTGATTCAATCAGGAAGCTACCAGGGCAAGGCGGCGCTCACACAAAAGCGAGGGATGCGGACCGCGATGGGTTCTGCCAAATGGTTGACTCTTAGAAATCATTTGAGCACGAGACACGCATTGCAGCATTTGAAAGACCATGGCTACCACATTATTTGTACTGATGTCAACCCGGAATCGAAAGATATTCGAGATGTGGAATGGGATTCGTCAGGGAAGAAGGTTTGTATAGTTATGGGTAACGAACAATACGGCATTTCCGATGCTGTTCGAGAAATCGCCGATGAATCGTTTTACTTACCCATGGTTGGCATGGCTGAGTCCTTCAATTTGAGCGTTGCCACTGCTATCACATGTGCTCACTTGAGTGCAGCAAGTGGACAAGAAGTTGGGAGGGGTCCCTTACGATCCGGAGATTTATCTGAGCACGAATACAAAACGTTATTGCTAAGGGGTGCGTTAAACACAGTCAAACACAAAATGGCTCAAGCATTGTTTCGAAAGCACGGTTTGGACTTCCCAAAGGAATTGAACATTTCTTAGATATTGGTAGGAGACAAAAGTTAAAGAAGTACTACATTATGTTACTTTGGGATTCTATGGCGGTTTTGGAAGATCAGCCCATACAAAAGCTTGAAACACTCGTGGGTCAAAATCAGCCATAGCATCGTCCCATTTATTTCGCTCCATGTAAGTGATATTGCTGTCTGAAAATTTGTGGCTTGTGTACCACTCCAAGAGTACCTTGAGAGCTCCTATGGAATTGCATCTTGTCCGACTGGCCCGTCCATTGACCATAGGTAAGGAATCAATCATATCATAAACTGCTTCAGTAGGTGAGATCGGAAATTTGACAATACTTATGACGTGTTCTCGGAAGAATAAAGTTGCCCCAGCCTTCAAATGTTGGGTTTTGCCTGGCTCGCCTTGAAGCATTGCGTACACTTCTTGAACATGAGCAGGGTCGCAAATGTTGCCTCCCGCAGCACCGACAAACTTATATTGTAGCAAGAGATTATGATCGACCATATGATCATGAACATCCGACGGAATTATCAGGGAGCTTCCGCCTAAACCCAGTTTGCTTCGGATTGCCCTCAACAGAGGTACACATTCTTTGTCAATGATAGTCTGTATTTCTCCGTCCGTAATTCCTCGCCCTTGCAAATGCTTCGAAACAACACAAGCAGAAATAACTGTGCAGCCGTTGGTCGATCCAGTGAGACGACCCTGATAGGTACTCAAGACACTGACTTGAATCCATCCTTTTTGCAAATACTCTCGATAGGATTGAGAGGCTTGAGCGACGTACTGCCGAACCGATTTTTGCGTTTTGGAAGCGCTTGTGTTTGGCTTGCGGTGTTTCATGATAGAATCATAACCTGGAGCTTGAGGTACCGGTATTGTTGATGCATTTGCGGAAGGCGTGTGACCAACTTTCCCTGGACCAAAGTACGACTGGTTGGCGATTATTTGTTGATAGCTTGGCAGTGTATCCTTGTCCAACTGCGACGGAGTACTTTCGGCATTTTCGGGGTTGAGGGAAGGTGGTAGTATCGGTGGTGGTAGAGCCTCAGAATCCAACGAGAAAGTGTGTCCATCGGGTTCTGCTGGTTGCTGAAAAGTGACTCGTTTCTGGGGAGTTCCAGGTGGTGGTGGTGGTGGGATTGCTGGTTGACCTAGTTGTCGAAGCTTAGCCATGGCTGATTCTTCGATATTTTGCCCAGCGGTATTAGGTTTATCTTGTCCGTGAAAGCTTGAAAAAGCTTCTTTCTGCTGAGCCAGGCGTCGATCTATCTCGGCTAGTCGCTGTTGTTCAAGCTCTCGTTCCTTGCGGAGACGCTCTTCCTTTTGGCGTTTCAATATTGCTTGACGACGGGCCTCTTTTTCTCTTTCTTCTTGGTCCATCCATTCCGCGACTTGTTCTAATTTGGTGAGTACCGCGTCAACTCGTAGGTTTGTTTGTGCTTTCCGAGCGGCGAACTTGGACGAATGGTAATAGTCATGCTGCACTATCCCCTTGACACAGAACGTACAGTATCTCATGCCATAAACATATGCTTCGTCCAACCGTTTCTTCTCAAAGGCAGTTTCAAAGGTGTGCAAGACTTTGTCGGCGGCGTCATAATATCGCTCGAGTGGGAAGAAATTGCTAACAGTGGGAATGGTACCACTGTTAGCATCCGCCTCACGGAGTTGTCGCCTTCGGGTGGCACTTGCTTCGTGTTTATCTACTTCTTTCTTTTCTTCTCCCATGGTCGTTCCACAACATTTGCAATCACGAGGACAGATATGACAGTGAATACTTGTACCGAACGTTTCGTGGAAAGACCTGCCTGCCTGGTTCGTACCTGGTACAATGTACCTGGTACCAGGTACCCGGCCTCTATGCACAGCGTGGCGTCTTGTCGATTCGTGTTTCGCGGCAAGCGATTTTTGTTATGGTCGTTGTGGTCAAACCCCTTGTCTTTCCCGAAGGAGAATGCCTTCCCCTTCTTGCAGATACAACCGATAATACTATCGATAAGCCCTGGTTCTAGATGAACCATACTTCACGCAACAAGAAATGATAGAAAGCGCTTTGCGCTTCTTGTACTTTTACATAATGCTACATTTCGCGTTGGTGCCTCCAATCGCAGATCTCTTGTAACATTTGTCCAACTTTTTCATACTGACCCACGGAACAAATCGTTTCATTGTGGGATTCCACAACACGCCAGCTTCCTCGTTCCATATCTTGACTTGTTTTCGAAAATGATCATATGGCATTTGATCCTGTGGATGGACTTTATCGAAAATTAATCTCAAGGCTGTCATCGCTTCGGACGCCGTTAAGGTCCGCTTGGAAAGAGCCTCAAGAACTGGAATGTGAATCCCCTGCTCTCGACATAGATGCAACGGATACCCGTAGTGTAGCCATGGATTATATTTTTGCACATGTTGGCATTCACTGACGTAATCATCCAAGACTAGCAAAGCCTTGTTTTCCCGAGTCAAGCGTTGATAAAACTCAACGACACGCATCTCGTCCGTCAACAAGCGAATCACCACTTGAAGGGGCCATTCCATGAACTGTTGGAGAGTCATCAAGAACTCTTGGATCATTAAGGGGTTTTCTAAACCATCCACATCGGTTGGTATCGAATCCGTACACACGGAAATCACTACTCGACGGGACTCTCTCTCCAGGCTTGGAAGCAAGGATTGTATCGCTGGAATGATTTCTCGTAAATGATAATGAATGGGGCTTGTGGCACCCGTCGGTCGAACTTTATGTAACAGTGCTTTTAGACGAGAGACTTCCTCGTTGGACGAGTGATGGATGCTAGCGCTGACTCCCAATTGTTGTGGACCAGCTTGAACGCCCGGATCTCGCAGAAACCGAACCACCATGGGAGTTTGTACCCAAGCTGCCAGTTCAGCGTGCCATCGAAGAGTGGATGACATTTCTTGCCATCGACTACAGTCGACGATTTCAATCTTTCCCCCACTGGTTTGAGTCACGATGTGACCGTCGTTGTTGTGCATCGTCCCGCTGTTATCAATGAGCCAAATTCGGATAGGAAAAGCTCGATTATGACTCAGTAGCAGACGAGATAGCCCAATTGGAAATCCTTGCGACCGCAGGATGTTAACACGCTCATGGTCTTGCCTGGTCACGTTATTGAGTGCGTAAACATGTTGACGTTGGTGGAAAATTTTCAACAGAAACTCCAAATCCAATGGAGGACACCGGGACGGGTGAATCGCAGCTTCCGGGGAACATAAAAATGGTTGGTGGGGTTGATGTTCGTCAATATGTGGGAGTTGAATGTGATGTGGTCGCGGAGTTGTATCTCTTGATATCGGAGAAGACCGCAAGTCGATGTCAGGATCGGAAAATCGACCTGTCGCGGCGTCGGATTCTCCATAATATTGCCTTGTGAACTGAGGGTTGGAATTTTCGGTGGACATAGCATGATGTTGCATATACCATTGCTGTGGACGAATCCTGTCGTGTCGTTCGTTTACGTTCATTTCTGTCAACTGCGACAATAAAATTCTGGTCTTCTCGTCAGTTTCCAGTGTCCGCGAATTTCTGTTCACAAAGGCAAGCAATAAAATTGTTGTGTCTTCAGCAGTCTTATCTGGGTCTAGAGACGATCGATTCTTCGCTGAGGATCAGTTTTGGTGGCTCATTCATTAGCAGAAATAAAAACTGTAGAGGCATCTTGCAAAGGTGATGAAACCTCTCAGCGGAAACAGACGAATTCTCGAGAGTGTCGCGTTGTTTTGTGCGTAGAACAGGTAAGGAAAGGCCGGCGGTTCGCCGCCGTAATCACACATATTTTTTTCGTTTTTATATTTACCGTTTTGCGAGGATGGAACCCTAGAGGCATAGACCTAAAATATAAGGGTATGAGTAAGTGCCCGTAAATGTGATAACCGTTAACTGTAACATATGCTAACGTTATAAAGTACGTTAGTACAATTCACCTGGTACGTGGTACCTGTGAAAGTTAAACAAATTTGTTTAACCGTGTGTCCACTACGAGCCAACACGGAGGGTAAAAGGACAGACGAAGGGAACCCCTTACTTCGGGCAAGTCGGCATCGGACTTGCTTCTTGTGATTTCACCAGTCACCAGTCCGGTCGATAATACAAAATTAGGATGAGGTACGCTAACATCATCTTTTGGCTACCAATAGCAACTAAAAACTATGACAATAGTTACATAGCTAGCTACAGTAGTAGGCATAATGGCCGTAGCCCCACCGCTGCTTTGTTGACGTCAAACAAAGCAGCGGCGGTATTCTAATTTACAGTTCCTCCCCGCATTCCCTTTTTAATTGACAACCTCCCTTTCTAAAACGATTCCGAGTAATTGCAACCCACATGAGTATACCGGTAGCTCCTTTGCGATATAAATCGTGTAATCAAATTGTTAGTATCCATTTGCACGTGTTGTTCCACTTCCATCTGATCCACCATTATCAATTGTCGCGTATTGTCAGTAACTTGAAGAAATTTCCTGAGAAAACGCATGTGCAGACCTCACACCACCCCATTGTTTTTCAAACTAGATGACCCGTTACCTGTTCGTAAGGAGGGAACAAACAAACCACGTCGATCACATAAGTCACAAACATCCAATGCGAAGATTACCTTTCATCCGTTTCATGGTTCAATTTTCAATTCCATTTTTTGCATGCGTGCAAACCTTGGATCAGGGATCAAACAGCTTGTGTTTCAGGAACATGGTAAGTGTCTGGCCTTCCCTAAAAGTTGGTGTGGAATAATCTTGTCATTCTAAACGCCATTCAAATGATGATCACGATTCTTGAATCAATTTGCTGGGCATCATGAACCATTAGAACCATCCATCAAGCGCAATCATGAAAAATGGTCGCATCGTTGACCGGTGACCAATAAATTGCTTGCCACTACGGCCAGGGATTGCTTGGCAACCAAGAACCAAGGACCATTTCAAATTTGGCTCTGTTTCAAAAAAGCTTTGCGCAAAATACAATCGTCGAATGTGTCAGAGAATCCAGGATACATTGCGCGATGCCCAGAGAGTTCGTTGTATTCGGACTTACCTGTGGAGTCCAAAGTTTCGACTGCATTTTGGTGAAGCGGTTGTCATCTCTATTCTCTATTTCTCTTGTATTCATCTTGGAAGGACGTAAATGGCGACACAGTCCACAATTCCCCATTTGTCAACGTGACACCGTACCGGTACAAGTACTCTCCTCTTCGGACAGGGGCGGTCGAGTACCGACCCCTCCGGAAAGATAAACAACCTTTGTTTATCTTTCCAAGAATACTGCCGAGTACGAACACTTTCACGCGATGCTGACGTATAAAAAATAAAAATATTCTCCAGTACTCTGGAAAGATAAACAAATTTTGTTTAACACCGCCTTGAATCCAATTAATCTTGTTTATCTTTCAGGTACACCTGGTAGTCTACCTGGTACCAGGTACGTGGGCACCTGCACCAAAATCATCTCATTTCACGTCATGAATACTGGTACAAGCCGTGAAAATGAGCGACTCCCTCTGAACCCTCGACCATCGATGATCGATCGAAGCTACCACTGGAGCGAAAATGGTCGTTGCGAATAATGAAGAGCAAGGCACTATTGCTGGCTTTTTCCTTTGGTTTCCTATTTTGTACCCAGTTGATTCGCTTTACCGCATTATTGAGACTATTTCTCCCGGAACTTCAGACATGGGATCAACCCACCATCAACCGAGGGCTATCAAATGATACCATCAGTGCTTGCCTGTTGCTTTACGATGACAATCATTTTCTCACGGAATGGTTAGCCTTTCACTACCAGACTTTGCCGATGCGACGGCTGATTGTGGCTTCTGACCCACGATCTAGAACATCCCCTTCCGCCATCCTGAATAGATGGCGACCATTCATTAACATTACAGAATGGACAGACGATGATTTCTTTCCCCTTTCGTATCGGAGGTCAATATTTTTATCACGACGATATCCCAATTCTTCTCAAAAACTGGTTTTAATGCATCGGTATCGTCAGCGCTTCTTTTACCTCAATTGTATGAGGGAGTTGCGAAGGGAGCACGACAACCTTCTCAATTCGACTTCTCCGCGCACACAACAACTGAGGCGAAATTGGGCGATCTTCATAGACGTGGATGAATTTCTATTTCCCAACCGTAACTGGAAGTTCCATTTCTTACTACCACCACGTCAAGTCCGAGGAGTCACCATTGCTCAGCTACTTTTTCGCCTGCAGAATTTGCCAAGTGTTGCGCGACCCTGCCTTGGACTACCACGGCTCATGTTCGGGACCAAACACCAAGAGACAAATGATTCCCACTCAAATGAGATAGAGTCACTTGTCAAGGGCTTACCGGATGGGATACGGACAGTTTCTCAGACTAGAAATTTACTCACGTGGACGTGGACGTGGCATGGAGAGTTACAAAACCATACATCGAACAAGGCCGGAAAGGCTATGATTGACTTGACAAAGATTCCTTTCAGTGCCATGCGCTTGGACGGGGTGGATGTACATCGTCCAGTTACGAATTGCTGCGCATTAGACGATATGTGGATTCATAACATCGAGTCGCCTTTCGTCCTCCACCACTATGTCGGGACATTGAGACAATTCACGTTCCGCGACGATCCTAGAAGCGGGAAACGTACTGTTGAAAGCTACGCTGAATACAAAAACCTCAACTCTGGAACAATTCATCCATGGGATATCCATATCTGGTTTTTTGACTTTGTTCAAACAATGGGTGAAGAACGAGCTAGTTATCTGATTCAAGGTGCAGGTGCCGTTGAGGACTATACCTCACCTATCCTTTCCGAAGACGAATCCTGTCAAATGCTGAAGATGAAAATTTTTGATGGCGATGACAACAGCACCTCCTTGTTTCCATTCACACGACGACGGTCCAAAACAACAAGTAATGCAGTTTAATATTGGGGAGATATTGGGCTGGCAATTCCAAAATAGCACTTTTTATTCGAATATTTTTTATAGTAGTGGATTCGCTCAGTGCTTTTTCGTTTTAGTACGCTCCAAGATCCAATTGATGGAATCGTTGAAAACTAAGTCGATATTCTCATCGAATTCACCACAAAGTAATGAATGGAACATTCCATCATACAAGCGCAGCGTCTTGTCGTTAGACTTGGATTCTTCATAAAGGCACCTCGATAGTTTTGGATCAGTAATTCGATCCAAACTTCCGTGTTGTACAAGAAAAGGAGCTTCGAAATTTCTCAGGTCGTTTGAAATGTGGATGGTAACATCCAGAAGTTCTCGCGCGGTCGCGAGACGAGGTCGGCGGGCATAGTCAACTGGAAAGGCTGTCAGCATTGCCTGCTTGATAGGTCTGACTGACAAGGCGATATCAATGCCTTGAGAAGGGGCAATGGGCAAATACCCCAGCGTCGACGCGGTACCCTTGGGACCAGCAAGCCTACGGAAGAGGTCAATTACCCATTGTGATGGTAAGAAGTCTTCCCCAATCTTGCACATGGGACAAACAAAGACCACCCCACGGAATATTCTGGGATTGCGGTTGTAAGCACAGTAGGCTACAGCCCCACCCATACTCTCCCCCATCAGAAAGCATGGTATGGCAGGAAACGTCTGGCGAGAAGTTTGCTCGAAGAAATCTGAGGTATCGTCAATTAATTTATCCCAATCAGTAATCAGACCCAACATACCGTCACTTCGGCCGTGTCCCTCGTATTCCAGCATGATGACTGCTATACCCATCCGCACCATGCGGAAAAGCTCCTTTCGCCGAGTGAGGGTAGGATAATCAGTGTACCCATGGCAAAAGCACACCACAGCCTCAACGGTGCGACCATTGTTTGGCGTTATTATGTTTGTCATCAAAGACATTCCCCTGAAAGTGTACCGGAAAAGTCGATGGTGTCAGAGATAGCAAAACACTTGAGAACTCTACTTCGATCGAGCAAGTGCACATCTACTAACCTTCGGTTCACCCAATAAGCTTCTTCAACCTTAACATCATTGGGGACTTGACGAAGTGGAGCAGTAAGCTGATCCTTCCGCTGAAATTCCTTGAGCAATGTTCGACGTGCCGTCGGCTCATCGTTGATACGGAAAAAGTAACGCTGAAGCCTTGCTGCACACCAAACGAACACCAGCGCAAGCGGTGTCCAGATGTTCGAAAGCAAGACTATGGTCGCACCAAATACAAAGACTACGGTTGTGCTGAAAAGAGGTGGGGGCTCATACGTCTGAACTTGACACCTTTTTCGGGATGTTGCGGGTTGTTTACTGTTAGTTATGTTCACTGGCTTGAGGCGATTCTCGGCATTGTCGCGAAGTTGCCGGCCGACTTCATCAGCAACAGTGGTGACTTTCTCTGGTTCTTTGGCCCTCTTCATTCCCAATAAAACGATCGCGGACGATTTCGGAGTTCTAACAGCTGACTGTGAAGTTCACACAAGCTGGTGTTGATAGATTTGTGATGAGGAGTCAAAGTGAATTTTTGTTCTATAGATTTTCTGTGAAGAACGTCCAGACTCCGACAGCCTCACATCGCTTCCATGGTAGAATGGAAGAATTCGACGTGTTCCTTTGAACGGTGACGCTTGACTGCATTTCTTCGCTGTCATCACCACGGGGTACAACCAGCCACCAACGTTCTAGATCGGTAATCCCGAATGTTTCTTCTGTATCTCGCAGCCTTTTAAGGGCGCGAAAGCATTGAGCGTCATATAAGAACCTCAGGACATGACTTATCGCTGACGTCGAGTCGTTGATGACTTGACATGATTGATGACTCAGTCATGGGGAGTCGATCATGTCATACACACATACGGAAACGTGGAACTGATTGGGTCCCACGAGTCGGGGTGTTCGTACACTCACAGTCAACGAGGAAGTAACCCAGCTTTTCAACGAACCACTGTGAATGAAAACAATGCGGAGAAGAGATCCAAATTCTCATGGGCCAACGTCGTCAGCGCACAAGCATGATAACTTTACAGCAGTATATCCTCACGTGGATTCACCGACTGTTCGGTTGGTTTCAAGAGCTTTGGGATCGCTGGTTTGGACAAGTTTTATCGTTTGAGGAATCATCTATCAAAGTTCGGGTGGGACGACCAATTGCAGAAGGAGGTTTCAGTGTCGTCTTCAGAGCTACCGACATTACAAGTCCACTAAGTAGAGGAAACAATGAATACGCACTCAAACGCATTCAGTGTCAAGACGATGAAACAAGGCAAGCCTGTCTCAAAGAAGCTCAAGTTCACAAGGACCTGCAGCGAGCACAACCGCATAACGGGAGATATCTCATGCCATTGTATGGGGTCACCTGGGACCATCAAACATGCTACATGCTCTTTCCACTGTTGACACATTCGTTACGAGCAGAGGTTCATCGCCGCATTTTCCTTAATAACGATATTTTTGAGAGCCGAATGGCCCCCTGGAGCGAGTCTGTCGTCTTGCAAATTTTCCAGCATTTGTTGCAGGCGGTTGCGACGATGCATGCTGCAGGATATTCGCACTGTGACATCAAATTAGAGAATATTCTGTGCAAAGGGAGCAATATACAACATCTAACATCTCCTCTCTTGATGGATTTCGGATCAGTGGGTCCTCTCTCGGGATCTTTAACGAGTCGTCAAGTTGTGCTGGAGATCGCAGAATTTGCCAGCCAGCATACAACAATATCCTATCGACCTCCTGAGCTCTTTGCAGGAGAACTTCGAGTTGGTGACATGGACTTGGATTATACCAAGGTTGATGTCTGGAGCTGTGGATGCGTCTTGTTTGCAATACTCTTTGGGGCGAGTCCTAGTGAATCTGAGTTTCATCGAAAAACTGGAAGATTACAGATCGTCGATTGCACTCAACTCAAAGTGTTGCAGAACATACCCAAACCTCCTGTTGACAGTCCAGCGGCCAAGTGGTATTCCTCAGATCTAATGGGTCTAGTGGAATGGATTCTCAACAAAGATCGACTCGAGCGTCCAAGTATAGCTCAAGTTCAAGCGCGCGTCAATTACATTCTGAACCCGACAGGAACAGACGTAGAAGATCCTGATACGTCTTTCTTTGTATCATCGCCATTTAATGGGAGGAGTATGACGTATTGATGATGGCACACATGAAACGGGTCGAAATTTAATGTGCACGAAGTTTTCTTATGTTGTTTCGTGTTCCAGGACGGGTATAGCCTGGCGGTGCATTTTGGATCATGTTTGCAATCGACTGCAAGGAAAGAGATGGGTTGTTTTCTGTGATCCCTGGCGACCATTGCTGAGTATGGGAGAACGGCTGACGAGAACAACAGTCAAGTGCACGTGCAGCACCGTCCATGAAAACTAACCAACACGTGTCAAGCGTTGCAATTCTCACGGTCCATATTGAGAATCACCATGTAATCAACGTCTTGACCCTTGACTACTGGCGCTATTTCTTTCTTTGATTGATTGCAAGGCCCAGATTTCTTTTTTTAAGTCTATAATCTGAAATGCACAATGTCCCACCTAGTAACTGCAAGAGAATTGTCTCGACCAGATTGACCCGTAAGAACTGACGGCTGACGGTGCGTATATGGTACCAGGTAGTGATTGCTCCAAGGCACTTTTTACTCGAAAGTCGGCTAGAAGTACATACCTGGTACTTTTCCGGGTACACGTGCACAAAAAGTGCAATGCAAATTCGATCAGGCGTAGGTCTCTGGTTTGCTTCGCTGTCATGGTGGCATCTGAGAGTACTTGTACAATTTGCTTCCGATCATTCTTTTGGCACGGTTGATGGATTTTTGTCGAGGAAACCGATCCCAACTCGCAAAGTGTACCATCGACTGGTAGGCTTTGCCGACAAAGCTGTGGAGAGCGCCATTAGCAATTCGACTAGCCGAACCACTTCCGATTCTCAAGTCTATTTGTTGTCACTCCAGTGGACTCCAGATGAACGAATATCAAAGCCTTGTCGAGACCTCTGGAAATGGAAAGACACGACTCTGGGTGATGGCAGGGACTTCTTCGTACCCAAACCAAAGACGCTAAAGGCTCTGCAGGGTCTTTTGCGGACACATTGCGGAATGACACAAGTTAGCGTGCTCTCGAACTGTGCCAGAATGGATATCATTTGTGTTTGTGATCACAATCCAACTCTCGACATATCTCGTGTTCTATCCGCTCAAATGCAAGCGAAATCATCGATAGGAGCCTTGAGCATTTTGACCCAATCTATGGATATGCCTGACTGGGCCATTTGCCCCGACGCCCCACCTGAGAATGCAACCCTAGAGTCAATAGAGTTGGCACGACATTGGAATGTCAAGAATGACTCTACAGACATACTGTATCATCTTTGCCTGGTCGCTGCTGGCATGGCATCTAGACCCAGGAGACCCGAGCGTGAGATTGAGTTTCGTCCCTTTAGTTCTCGAGACGCCCATATTTTACTGCAATTGAAGCGAACGAAGGACATAGCTGAGGGGAATCAAATACACCAGCTCCTTGAATACGCAATACGAGCCGGGAAGGCAGCCCGCAACATTGCTATTGTCCCATCTTTAAACCTGCTTCGAGAGTATGGCACAGGCGACTCGAAATATTCTTCACAACCACCCCGTGACTTGCTAAGTCTGGTGACAGAGAATGTGATCGCACAAGCTATCAATCCGCTAGTTCAAGAGTATTCCCAAGTTTCCAGTCGGTCACCCGATGTGGCCACGGCGATTTCTACATTTCGTGCTCAAATTGAATCGCTTGCAAGTACAACGACTGAAAGAACTTGGGTGAAGAAGCGACTTCATCAGCCTACAATCGATTTACGCAACGGAAGGCTATGTTCAGAGGATATTCAACGCGAGCAAGAGCTGATAGAGCTAGAGTTGAATGCTTTTAGAAGAACCTAATGGTTCTCCCTGCGGTAGCCCAGAAAGTTATTTGGCAGTTCATTGTGGCTGTAAATTGAGGTAGCAATACACGACATGCCCTCTTAAGCTACCGGCTAGCTTCATGCATGCTGTTGATGTGCGTAGTCCTGTCATATATTGAAAACGACCAGGCGTCATGCGGCTGGAGAAGCCATACGTTTCCTTCGGAATGCCGGGCTGGGGACGCGACATGGCTGCGCAGGTGTGCAATCCAGAGTGTCCGACGACACATGACATCCTCCCATTATGCTTTGACGTCGTGTCGGCTTTACAAGATCCATGGCATTGTTCAAGCACTCCCATCGTGAATCCATCGAAAAAGGTTCTTCAGGAATGGGCTGCAGATTTGCTCGGAAAATTGACTTTTTCCAATGACCGATTTTCCGCTTTGCCCCAGGGAAGGAGAACGACGATGTAGCTGGTCGCGAAGGCATGGTAACGTTCATGGACGATTGCATGGTATCCTTGTTAGCTGTATGGTTCATTTTTCTTTTGCTTTTGATTGTTTTGTTGGCAACAAATTTGTAAGATGATTCCCTTTGGTTCTCGGTGTTTTTGGGGAAACGGGTTGGGGCGGGATTCGACGGTGAATTTTGCTGTCACTTGCCATCATTCTTCAGCTCACCAGTTTCTGGATGTCCTCTATATCGGATGCTTGAAGGGCATATAACGATGTTCCACGGAGGAATTTCGTTGCCTACAGTTTCGCCGTTTGTGTGGAAGCATTGAAAGCCATGTGTGGTCAAAAGTTTCAATCTTCTATATATGCTCGGAAACCTATTCGGTGGAATTCCGTCCCGTGACTCGGAGGATCGACGTGCAGTGGCAAATGTGGAAAGTGATAACATGAAAACGTAAATCTTGTGATAGCTTTCTGCTTTGAACAACTTGCCTGCAATTAAACTGTACCAGGTAACTTGCACAAGTAGGGTTTCATCGTTGATGTAAAGAGTAGCTACGATCCCATAGCACGAAGGGAGGGCTTTGCGTCATGCTTCAGTCAAGTCGTCTTGTTTTGCTCTAGTAATGGGTCATTCCCGTAAACACATAGTCACATCGTAACCAAAAAACGCATTGGCACCAAATGCTGACGTCATAGTTGTTCAAAGTAGTCGAGTAACTACCCAGGAGTCCCGATGGAATCTTCAAATGAT
>SWEM01000367.1:0-31181 GCA_019593585.1 Nitzschia palea | reverse complement strand
TCTCGGGCAAACAAGGTCGTTGTTCGTCGGGTTGCTGTCCAGTGAACTTTCTCCGAATCACGGGATTCGTGGATTCGGTTATTATCTTATCCCTGTTGGAGGGGTCTGTCAAGGATGCATTGTTGATACTCAACATGCTGGTGTTTGGTTGGCTACAGGTAGAACCGTTGCTAATGTCGTCCGGCGGCAAAGTTTCTTCCAACTTTTCCAAATTTTGATTGCGTTGTCGGAATTCTTTGAAAAAATCCTTGGCCAGCTCGGCACCACCACCACGACTACTATCATAATTGAAACTCTCTTCTTCTGGTCCAAAAAGTTTGGATTCTAATAACACAAGGTTACGTGGAAAGGAAGCATGCTGAACCCCTTGTTGAATGTTCCGTCGTGATGCTGGAGCAATTACCGTCCAAGCAGCAGCGACGACTGGCAATATGGACAGTGCGACAAGTGAGGAATATGATATTCTTGTCATTCGAGAAATCACCGTCAGTGACAATCTGTCTTTGTTTGGAAAGTGTACAGGTTGGTTCACCGGAAGCTCTTTCCTCATCAACAATAGCAAAGAAAATGGAGAGAGTCAGAAAACAAAGTTGACTCCCTCGACCAGAATGACGTGGGTTCCAATTCTGACTCGATAGATCTCGAAAAGATACTCGGCGACGGAGGAGCGAACGATGAATTATGTCATCGTGTCACACGGTTCTCCCGTCAGCATCATCATCACCAAGAGGTGCGATGATGAGTTGTTTCGATGACCACAACACGACAACACGGCCAGAAAACTTGTGTGAGATCCAAAGCGAGAGACGAACAAAGTCTGACTCGACCATATTATTATAAATCTCTCATCTTGCTGTCGAAATGAGTTTTCTTCGATTACGGGGTGCTCAAGCTTGGCTTGTATTGGCACTTGTTGCTTTTTCATGCGATGCTTTTGTCCCTCGACCAAAGGGTTCCCTAGTAGCATTTCAAAAATCTCTGGCTCCACAAGTCCACAAGCATGAAATTCTTGCTTCTCCTCGCGTCAAACGAACCCACATCTCAATGATCCTCGACCAGTTCATTTCTGGTAGAGACGAAGCAACCAGAAAGAAAGATACAGAACAATACTTGCGCCAAATCCAGAATCGAGTTGATAGTATCAATGCATTAGAGGCAACAATAGAAGATCTCGACGACGAGCAACTTCAGGCCAAGTCCAAAGAATTCAAGGCAAGGCTTGCCAAAGGTGAAGATATCAATGGTCCAATTCTAGAAGAAGCGTTCGCTGTTGTTCGTGAGGCGGCTTGGTACGTTACTTTCAAAACTGTCAGATTTGTAATGTATTGTCTATCCAGAATTGTCACTAACTTTATTTATACGCCGAAAAATTGTAAAAATTCTTCGGATTCTAGGCGGGTGTTGGAGTTGCGTCACTACGATGTCCAACTTGTGGGTGGTTTGATTCTTCACGATGGCAAGCTGGCGGAAATGGCAACAGGAGAGGGAAAAACTCTAGTGTCAACCCTTCCTGTTTATGCGAATGCATTGACAGGGAAATCATCCTTTGTTATTACAGTCAATGACTATCTCGCCAAGAGAGATATGGAAAAAATGGGACAAGTTCATCGATTTCTGGGATTGACCGTGGGTCTCATTCAGTCGGGCATGTCAGAGGCAGAACGTCGAGAGGCGTACTCCAAGGATGTCGTTTATGTAACCAATTCGGAGCTTGGATTTGATTATCTCCGGGATCACTTGGCCCTAACTCCAGAACAAACAGTATTACCCGGTGGAGCAGGAGAGTTTGATGGATTTTGTGTGGTAGATGAGGCGGACTCGGTCTTGATTGACGAAGCAAGGACTCCGCTCATTATCAGTAAGCAAGTACCCGCCCCCGCCAACAAGTATCAGACAGCCAACACATTAGCAGAAGCTTTGAAAAAAGATATCCATTATACTGTTGATTTAAAGAACAAGGCTTGCACCTTGACTGAGGTTGGTTATCGGGATTCTGAACGAGCCCTGGGTATCGACAGTCTATTCACCATTCAGGGCGATGGCGAAGCATGGGCACCATTCATCATCAATGCCGTAAAAGCAAAAGAACTCTTCAAGAAAGACGTAGAGTATGCCGTACTTGTGGATGAAAAGGGGGAAAAGTCAGGTGTTGGTATCATTGATGCTTTTACTGGTCGTGTTTTAGATGGCAGACGTTGGTCGGATGGTCTGCACCAAAGCATTGAAGCAAGGGAAGGAATTAAAGTTAGTGAACAAAGCAAAGTCATTGCCAAGGTGACATATCAGGTACGTTACGACTCACATCTCGTTGAGGACGCCTTAATGCCAGACGGACCACTCGAAGAAATCTAACCCTCTCGCAACAGGCTCTATTCCGTCAATTTACTCGATTATCTGGAATGACTGGTACAGCCATGACGGATGCAGAGGAATTGGAATTGACATATGGTCTAAAGGTAATTCCAGTTCCAACTGCGCTTCCGATAGCTCGACGTGATTATCCAGATGTCGCCTTTAAAACTCGAGCAGCGGCAGATGCTGCCATGGTCAAAGAAATCATCAATGTGGGTGGTGGTCAAGAAGGAGGAAGACCATGCCTTGTCGGAACAACGTCAGTGGCTCAGAGTGAAGCAATTGTTGCCAAGCTAAAAGAAAATGGGATCGATGCGGAATTGTTGAATGCCTCTCCAAAAAATGCCCCACGAGAATCTGAAATTGTTGCCCAAGCTGGACGTGCGGGAGTCGTTACGGTTGCGACCAATATGGCTGGTCGTGGTACAGACATTTTGCTAGGAGGTTGCTCAAGAACCATGTCTCGTATCAAGCTACGATCATTCTTGGTCGATAATGGGGCGATATCGGCCGAAGAGGCTAGAAAGCTTCCACCCACTCCTCCTGAGGATTATTTTCCATGTCCTTTGAACGACGCCCTGACCCTTATAATGAATGATGCGACAAGCGCCGTACAAAAGTCCTTTGGTAAGGATTTGACAGCCATCAAATTGGACGAGATACTAACAGTAGCCACGGATACCACCGAGGCTGAGGACGATCCAGAGTATATTATCAAGCTCCGAGATGCGTTCGAGGCCACCAAGGCAGCATACTCGGACATTACCGAAGCAGAAAAGGCTCTTGTTCGAAATGCTGGTGGTTTGTATGTAATGGGAACCAACCGCCATGAAAGTAGCCGTATCGACAACCAGTTGCGTGGGCGTGCTGGTCGGCAAGGTGACCCAGGTACTTCCCGATTCTTTCTTTCCTTTGAAGATGACATGTTTGTGATTTTTGGAGGCGACGCACTCAAGTCAATTTTGAAAATGTTCCGGGTCAGTGACGACATGCCTATTGAGGCGCCGCAGGTCACTGACGCTCTGGATAAAGTTCAAAAAGCCGTGGAAGACAAGTACCGAGAAATCAGAGGAGAGATCTTCAAGTTTGATGAAGTCTTGAATGGTCAGCGCAAAGTTATCTATTCTCGTCGTCGCAGCCTGCTGAATACATCAGATAACGACTCCCTCGAAATGATGAAAGACTATAACAAACAGGCTATCGCTGATATTGTCAAGGCTCAAACGGATGCGGACAGTGTCGTTCAAGCTGAGAAAGTCATCGAGAAAATGGCTCAATTTTTTCCACCCATTGCTCTCGTCGTGAAGGAGAACGATATCTCTGGCATGGATCGGGAGAAGGCCACGAAATATCTAACTGTGGCTGTTGAAGAGCTGTTCAATGGCAAAGCAGCGGATCTGGATGCCAAAGCCATTGCAGCCGGAAAGCCGCCAAATTCTCTCGGCAGGTCAGCACGCTACATTACACTAGTAACAATGGACAATGCCTGGAGTGATCACTTGCAGTCTATGGAGAACTTGAAGGAAGCAGTCGTCCTTCGCCAATTTCAAGGTCGTGACCCCTTGAAAGAATACGAAGGAGATGCGTTCGGACTCTTCAAGGGACTAGAAGAACGAATGCGCAACAATGCTGTCTTTTCTCTGTGGCAAAGTCTAACACTGTAACTTAGATGTCACATGTAATGGTCGATCATTTTCCTTCACAATCTGTCTTCTCCTAAATTGTATGCAGCGCCTACCGGTAAATTCTTGAGTAGTAGACTTTTACTATTGGCTCCGACGATGATATGTACCTACGCGCCATGTGTAGGTACTACAGTACTCGATTTGAGAGTAGACCTCATCAAACCTCGTAACAAATGTCATGGGCCGGAGGTCGCCACAACAAGTATCATACATGCTGGTCATGCGAAGATCTCACAGTCAATGACACAACTGTCCTTTGCTTTATAGACGTCGTTGATTTTGTCAAGGCATGAATGCAGATACCCAACGGCATGGTGCCGTTTTTCGTGGGAAGCTCTTGGAGGTTTCAAGTCTTCTCACGCACCTTCAAAGACACTTGGTTCCCGAAGGACTCAATCATGTCTTGAGCGTCGGCGACGATGACGCCGAATCACACTTGGTCATTACACCCCAAGACCTCCAGGATGCTATAAACTATAGTGAGTTGCTGGAGGAGGGGGAAGAGGCACGAAACAACCTTGCGATTGTTGAAGGATTCGGAGTTTCAACACAGCAACTCAAGTCATTGTGCCAAGTCCTGAATGAATACATCAAGAAAGGTCTCGAACGCAATCAAGCACGGTTGAAGAAATGCACAACGCGGACCAAAAAAATTCATTTTATGTGGAATCGCTTAGCTGTGTGGTGGACCAAGTTCATGGCTCAGCAGCTTCTCCTGACAAAAACAGAGGCGCTTCTTGACGATTCTGCACGTTCAGCCTCCATCGAGTGCTGTGCATCGCCATTGCTGAATCTGCCCGGTAGTGCACATTTCCGAGCTGTCGTTCCTGAGATTGACGAGGAATATACACCTCCCGGAAATGAATCTACTTCTGGATTCCATCAAAACAAGCTCGACTGTTGCTCCCTACCGCTGCCTCCAAATAAACACACATGGAAAGAATTGGCCAGAATATGCCAAATGGTTCTAATTCTAGAAAACCAGTCGGGAGGAGGTCGTGCACGAAAGGGGCGCTCTGTACTAGAACAAGCCTTTACGAGTCCATGCTGTATCCACGATTCTTTACCCCACCGAGCCAAGCACATTCAGCAAGGATTATCCAAAGATTTTGATTTCACAGGTCCAAATTTGAGTGCTCTGTGGATTCGTGCTCAGCGAAACACGCAGGCTATGCGGCAGATGTGGATGCTTTTTGAGCTCTACCCCAGGGACACCTCATCGTCAGAACCCGTTATTCAACAAGCAGGAACCACGAGTATACTGGTAGAAACTAATGAAGCCGATTGTACTTCAAATCAGCGAATCGAGCGGAAGCCTCCTCGCTCCTTCACAGCCGTGCTCAAGGGAAATCCGACACATGCTAGAACACGAGTGTCTGACATGAGCCATCGTGTTGACCAACTAGTGGAATGGGCAGTAACAAATCAGGTCTTGTACACACACAAACACATCCTAAAGTATCTCATTATGACCCCAGAAATTCAGAGAAAAAGAAAAATATATCCGTTCAATGAGAGAGAACGATTCCACCGCAAGCGTTCTCGTCGGGATCCGTCGTCGGAAGAAGTGGATGTGTGGGACCTTAAAATGGCCTGCTTGTCCTTCCTTGTTCGATGGTTTGCGAGACGAAATCGCTTTGTGGCGTCTTTTCTTTACTCTGCGAGCATTGAAAATCATAGTCTGGATCCTGCTTCCACTCGATCAGATCAATTGGCTATTGCACGAATATTCGCAGATGTAGTCAAGAATGTTCATGTCTTGCTCAAAGAAGCCGAAGCTAAGAAGAATTCCCACGTGAATGCCATCGATCGATACTTTGCAAGACTCGACGAACGCCTCTTCCTTAAAGGGGCGTATGATCTTGATGATACTGCTGTTCGCGAGCAAGTAATCGCGATGTTGGATGCCCTTCAGAAGTCTGCTACTTGGAATGCATCGCAGCATGCCCAAATCGAACGGGCCAAACAAGATTTTGATTTGATGTATGATCATTTCTTCGGCGATGAATATCGCGATGTTTACGACATTGCTTCGGAGCTCATCACCAAAGAGACTAGTTCGCAACAAGAGATGATGCAACTCCTGACGGGCATACCAAGCCCTTGGCCCCGGGGTTGTACAACTTGTAAATCGAGCAATGGAAACTTAGTGGCATGTGCCAATTGTGAGAAAGTATATCATTCGGAAACGTGTTCATCAGGGCATGCAAAAGTGTCCCTTCCAGAAGTAATTGCATCCAACGACTCTCTCAAACTTTTATGTCGCTTGAGACTTCCGGATGATAAAGGTATGGTCCCAGACTATACAAAAAGGACAGCTTGATTTGGACCGATTTCGTAATTGACATTGAGAGAAAAGTTCGCACAGACGGTTCAGTAACTCCTTTAGGCCTTGGGCTACGGACAGTGGAAGACTGCCATGATGCCTTTGAGAAGCTTAACTCTGAAAGTGCAACAGTACTCGATTTGATGGAACTCATGAGCAACAATCGAAAAGCGCCATATCCTATGAAAGGGATTAAGGGAGGTTACCTCGTTGTCGAAACAAAGGACGGGGACGCGTGCGGAAAACCTGCAGGTATTCAAACTGGCGATATTCTGTTTGCGGTTGAACATCTAGAAATTGTTGACCCGAAAGAAGCAGCCAAATTTCCACAATCAAAAGTCATCGACATGGCCGGGCTCCCAAGTGATATGCGATTGAACCTGTTGAAAATAGCGTCGACCAAGCTTAAGGTTCATCTACGGAGACCCAATCGCAACATTGTTCAAGAAAGTAGAGCGTGGTATTCTCGTGTGAGAGGTTTGAACAAGACCTTTTCAACATTTTTGCGTGACGATCCAATCAGTTTCTGGGTTTGTGCAGATTGTCTAACGTCTGATTCTTCTGCTGAAGGTAACGACGCCCCGAATCATCGTATAGTACAAGAAGCACGCCGCTGTCAAGCCGTGATCCACAGAGTTGGTCTCGAAAGCTTCGCCATGCCTTTTTTCGACGAAGACATTCCCAATATTCAAAAGGAAATGTATTGCGGCCAAGTCAAGGAAGGTCGGTTTTTCAGTCTCAGGAGGTTGGATACAATGATGACAGCGATCATCACAATGCGCTCTTCAAAAAGCGAAGACTCGGCGTTCTCCTCAACCGCCTTCACGTTACCACCCTGGGCACTTGCGAACAAACCGACGAGAAGGCTCGAATGGGCTACAGAAACATTGGAAACTCAACCAATCCATCTTATGTGCAAGGCACTTGTTGCATGGCAAGAAGTCGAGGAACCGGACGAAAAACGAAATGCTTCAAGGAACAAAACGATTAGATACTTTCTGTACCTACTATCGTCATGGTGCGTTCTGCCATTTAGTGCCTCAAGAACTACTGTGAAAACGAAGGGTCCTCTGGAAGGGACCCTTTATATGCGCGAACCCTGGTTGCGCAAAAGTTGTGTTGTTTGTTGTGGTCAGCCAAGAGACGGTGATTCAATGACTTGTCGAAATCCACAATGTTCGAACATGAAGCGTAGCAATTCGATTGATGTTGAATACGTGAAAGAGGATAGCGCCCCGAAAGTTGTTGATGATATAGTATCATACAACAACTGTTCATCACTTGTGGGGAAGACTTTCCTTGTTCTTCCTGATGACCCTTTGGTCACTGCGTTGAAAGCTCACATCCAAGTGGAACATTGCGGGCGACCGGTTGAGTTCTTGGTAGCGTCCTACCTACCAGCACCATTTGATTCAGAAGCGTTCAGATCGAAACCCAACGATGCCTTTTTCGACAAACTTAGCGAGAACGAGGGTGTATTTCATTTGGTGCCGCTGGTGTCAAGTATGCAACTCCTTTTTCTGCTTGAACGATCGAAAATAAGGAAAAAGCAAACCGCATCAAATGATGTTGATGATCTTTCTTGGACGTCACTAGATCTGCTTGATCTTCCTGGTGTTGCAAGGTATTCCCTATCACAGCTTGAGAAAAAATTGTTGGAAAGCGAGGCTATGCGCTGTTCTATGGACAAATTCATCACCAATGCCAACGGTGCAGATGATATTGTTAATGTTTCCTTGCCTCAATTGATGATACCTTCAGGAACCTCTCAAGCTCTCAGGGATTCGAAACGGCAGCATGAACTTTTGACCACCTTATCCCATTGTGATGTGATGTCTTTGAATGAGGTTCTCCCGCAGGCCATACAAGGTATGTTTTCACGACCATCCTCTAGCCACACAGACGACACTACATGGGAAAGTGAATTCGGGGATGTCGGAGTTCAAAAAAGTCTTCATATCAGCAACTCTACAAACGCATCCCTAGACATTGTGAGACCCACAGAGACTTCCTTTGAGCTACTCTACTCAGACCTACACTACTCGACGCCAACGGAGTTGTCATCGTTAGTCCAAGCACTGGTTCCTCAAGTCCTCCAACAGCCTAAATCTTACGCGTACTTCAAAAGAAATATCAAAACGATTCTCCTCCAAAGATCCAAAGTTTCCGTTGCGTCAGATGCATACAAAGGAATTGGGTTTGGCTTCGAAGTCGTACGATGGCAGGGAGAGAGCTCACCACGACTTGGTCGAATCCATAAAGATTCCCCTGCCTTTGCGGCGGGCTTGGAGAGTGGTGATATTGTGTTGACTGCTGATGGTGGAGATATGGCCAAAATAAAGGATCCCACAAAGATGGCGACTTTACTGCTTGGCTCCTCCCTGCGTGTTCGTTTGGATCACAAGAAGGGCGACTTTATGAGGGTTATTCTTTCTACAGTGAAGGAATCGAAAACTCCCCTGAACTCAGTAGTTTTGACGATTTGCAGGATCGAAGAAGAACTCAACATCCCCACTTTAAACAACACACGCAGACCAATGACTGGGAATCATTCTATCGCATCGGGCCTGCATCGAGCATCGTTTGTTAGGACACCAACCCTACCACAAGTGGGTGCTATGCATGGCACGGCAAAGGATCCAATTGTTTTAGTTGACGACCACGAGCCCAGTGTCGCAAATCAACATGAGAATGGGCTTCGGAACGCTCTTGTTCCCCCGCACCGCAACGTACAGCGACAAGTTGCGATGGATATCGATCATGATGATTTCGAACCGATTCCTGTTGTAACTGGTCCAATAAACCGCCAAATGGGTGTTCTCAATCCACGTTCAACGAAATTATCCACTATGACTGCGCCATCGCGGAATGGCAACGAAATGAACTTGAATCTACCGCCTAGCCAGAAGACTTCTGTTGCGGCAGTTCAGCCGCAACATCGACTCAGCATGAAAAATTTGTTTGACCATGTTTTGGCAGCGTCGGCTCGTCGAGTCTCCGCCTCATTCGGCCACCTCTATCGTCCAGCAGAGGGTGGGAGTATATTTACATTGATGGAATGTGCCGTTTTCTTAGAGTGCCTTCAAAACTTCATGCCCAAACTAGGAATTCGCCTGCTATGCCCACGATACAATTTTGCAGTTATCGCCGAACAAGTTGACATATTGGCCACATGGTCGGAGCAACAAGTTGAGCAAGTCCCGCGGATTTCAGCCTCTATATACAGCTATATCCTCAATATGGATTATAAGCGCGCTACTAATCCCTCGAAACCTGAAGGCCCCATAAAGTTCAGAGAAGGTCCTCACACATATCGCGAGCCCGTCGATATTCTTCCAATCGATCGGCAAATTGAAAAAGCACTGAATCATGAGCGGAGAGTTCAAGAGTCTCAACGCCTTGAACTTGAAGCTCATTTTGACGATTCGGTTAGGGCAGCCGCTTCACATCACAGACAAGCGCAGTTTGGTCATTCGAATTTTGATTTTCTTGACCACGATTACACTCCTCCGATACCAGCCGCAAAAGGCTACAATAATCATCATGCCTATCAACAATTTTCGTCCACACAATATCAAGGTTCCCGCGGTTGGACCCCAGGAATGCCACACAATACTGGCGGTACGACGAATACCACCGGTTTTGCAGACCTCTCCATACATCTTGACGAAAGTAACGGACAGCATCAGATTCACGGCGACCGAATCCGTGGGGGCGGACCACTATCACCAACTGAGACGGAGAACGCTGATCAAGGCATAGACATGAAACAACAAAGGTACAACGAGAAATGTGTTACAGAAGTACCAGTCTACGAATGGAATCACCTTCCTGTTTACCTCTTTGTTGAGACTGACGAGTTTAGCGGAGACGAGACATTGATGGTGGGCTGGATCACCAACTTTGAAGCCTCGGCAGCGGTTGATCTACCGGAAATAGTGCACGTTGAGGCTCATTACCTTGCAAACATGGGGTATTTCGCTTCACCACAAAGTCACAGCTTCTATCCGGAAGACATTTTTGTTGTAGACGAAAATCTTAACACAGAAGCTGCAACCGTGATCAGAAAGCTTCGTGCACAAGGAAGTGCCCCAAAGCCATCAGAAGCTCCGGCTTCCAAGTACCCGGGGTCACTGCCCTACAACGCATGTTTGGACGAAGGGATGCAACTTGTTGGCAGGCTTCCCGACGGAAGAGTTGTTGTCTGGCTACCATACGATTCGACTGGCTTATACATCAGCAAGGTACTCGTCGAGCAAAAGCTACGTATTGCTCTCCTCGAATATACCAGCATGATTAGTCGTCATTCACAGTCCCTGTCAGTGTCCTGCCCAAGGCTTGCGCGGTCGGATGACGAGATTTGCTGTCCCTGGGGCTGCAGCACGGAGTTAGACTCCAATGTACCTATTAGGAGCACATTGTCGTTTCCTTCAATGAACGATCTCAAGACCCATTTGGTGGAGTGCCATTCCTATGGCTCGGAGGCTGAGGCCATGGAGATTGACTGGTCCGAAAGTTTGGTTCGTGTTGCGGAGGGTCAACAAATTCTTGACTTGTGCTCGGATATAGCAGGCGCAATCGTGGCCAATTTGCCTTCATTCTGGCAACAAGCAGGCAAGCAGGTATTATCCACCAAGGAGCTTTTGTCTGGCACTGTTTTCAAGAAGTCTCCGACGGGAGAAAAATTGTCCCTTCGTTGGTCGGACTCCAAGCTTCGTTCGACACTGGCCGATCGGGTACGACAGTGTCAAAACAACACATTACGCGCCCTAGCCGACCTTTGGCTGGGTATGGGCAAATTGTTCGACATTGATGGATCAGGTCTATTCCTGCTCAAGCATGGGGACATCGAAGCTGCAGTAGTACAAGAAGCAGACTTATCGAGCAAAAGATATCATTCGCTCTCCAACACTTGCGAATCGACCTCTGCTTCTACAGCAGACAATCCTAAGCGATATTTGGATTGTGCTCTGTGCTCGTTACCTTGGGAAAAATGTGTCGGTCTACCAGTACAGGGGAGTAGCGCGCAAGACGATATAGGAGCCGTTGATGCTAGAGGATTGGGTTGCATGCTGCGAAGCGATGTTTCTTTTGAAAAGACGACAAAGATTGATGAAAGGTCATTTTATGGTGCCTTGGGCGAGGCGAAAGTCTTACTGCTCCGGGTTGCTGATTTCATCAA
Organism: Nitzschia palea; assembly: GCA_019593585.1. Taxonomy (NCBI): domain Eukaryota; phylum Bacillariophyta; class Bacillariophyceae; order Bacillariales; family Bacillariaceae; genus Nitzschia; species Nitzschia palea. Next base: position 19,636 of record SWEM01000367.1, on the reverse strand, counting down.
GGGATCCTTTGCGTTGCAATCGAGGAAAGCTATCGACGACAAGAGTGATCCACTTCAAGGTTGTCGACTTTGGGACGAGACAAATTTTGAGACTTGGGAAGCCTTTGTACGAAATTGTTCGACTCCCGGCATGTTTTTGCAGGCACTCACTGTGTTGTTGGGGTCAGTAGATCGAAGCAAGATGCCTCGGTGGTGGAAGCTGGAGGATGGAGGCTGGTCAACTTCTCAAATGGTTATGGCTAACACTAGTATGGAATCGTTTTTCTTGCATCTGTACGTGTTCGACTTGGCTCTATCCGAAACGATTGGCGCAGCTTTGGGTGATGAGATCCTGGAAACCCAGCCACCCCCTACCACAAATGCGAAGCGTCGCGCGTCGCCATCAATCCAACTACGAATGCAACGCTACATGACACTTGCTGATGAACTAAAGTTTCAGAGATACCATGGCGTTCACAATACGGAATGCATGACTTGCGATGATGGAGGAAGTCTTCTCTGCTGTGAGTTGTGTTCGAATGTTCAGCATGCCAAATGTTGCGAACCACCTCTCGATGACGAAGCGATGAATGAATGTGACTGGGTATGCGATTCGTGTATCAATGACATTTGTCACAAGAAGGGCATTACTCGGGACGACTAGCTATAATAGAAAAGGAACTATGGGCATACTATTCTTTTCTCCCTTTTTTCTCTATTTTCTCCATTTGGTAAGGTCCAGTTGATTTTCTGGTAGTAAAAATCAGTCCGGTGGAGGTCTTGCAAGGCAAGCAAGACTCAACTGACGCACAGGCATCCAGACGACATTGGAATTTTGACAGCGCAACGCTCGATTCTTGATTTTGTTTTCCTCTGGGATCGACACTCCGGATTCCATCGTGAATTCCGCTCGTGGCGAAGACTACCGCCGAAGGATTGCGATGCCACAGACCGACTTGGCTTCTCTTTGGATACACTTTCCAAGAAAGGAGTGTGGTAAGCTTTGTTCCTTTTGTTGCAAGCACAAGCTTCCACATCTCAACTAGAGAGGATATAGAAAAACTGTCAGCTGCCCCAGAAGGAAGTGGAACATCATGCTGAGCATTGTTCGAAAGGGCACCAAGCTCGCTACGCACCGGAATCTCGAACGTCTCGAGGGACAATGGATTCGGCCGCATCGTACCAACGTTACATCGTCCTTGACGACGACACAGCGGAACTATCACACGGGATCCCAAGGTACTGCCTACAATAGCATTTTGGAGGGGCTTGTTGGTTTTGGAAACAGGAACGACGACCAAGATTCAAATCCGTGGTCAAGAATTCCCGACAGCCGGAAATTTTCACTGGACACAAGTTTCAGTCGAGCAGCTGTTTCGGCAGCACTCGATGTACCAAGGTCAGCAACGTCTCTCAATCTTCCAAGTCCAAAAGCTGAGGCTTTTCGATGGCCGATTTCATCGACGTCACCTTCTCGCGATAGGGTTGGATTGCCTCAACGCGTGCCACTTGGCGTGGGTTCACAAAATCTGTTCCCATTGAAGCATTACCCCCCCAGAAAATTTCTTTCCACGGATTCACAGTCTCAATACAAGACTTCGGCAAGGATCCCGACACCCGAATCAGCGCCGAACTCTTCCGTGCATTCGCTTTCTTCTTTTGACCCGAAAGCTTTTGTGAAAGGACTGCTCGAAACTTCATGGAATATCACCAAAATTGTACTCACTTTTCTTGTGAAACTGCCCATGAATACATATTTTTATTTAACGCATCCTACGCAGCGTCGAGAAAAAATCCAAGAGATAAAGTACCATGCCAAGAAGGAATTTGATCACTATTGGACCGGCACTAAGGTATGGACATCACCTGGTCGCGTTGTAATGGCGCTATTGAGGCTTATAGTTTTATCTCATCGCTCTTTCTTTCTCAGCTTCTCATGGCGGATATCAGGACTGCCCGTGATCTCGTCAGACGTACTTTGTCGGGATCTCCACTGACCAGACGGGAGAGAAAACAGTTGCTGCGAACTGTCTCTGATTTGTTTCGTCTGGTCCCGTTCTCCATGTTTTTAATCATTCCCTTAGCAGAATTTGCCCTGCCGTTTGCGTTGCGTTTGTTTCCCAATATGCTTCCCAGCACTTTCCAAGATTCCCTCAAGGCGGAAGAAAACATGAAACGAGAATTACAGTCTCGTATAGCTATGGCACATTTTTTTCAAGAGTAAGTAATCATGCTTCTACATGCAGATCGTTGAGTGCACCTGCAGTTTCTAATTGCTTCATGCCTTGATCATGGACAGAACTTTAGAAGAGCTTGCTAAAGAGCAAAAGCGCATAGCGGAAAAAAGGAACCAGGAATCACCAGGTAATGAGATCGCCAACAAACAAGAACAATCGGCTGCATCGATGTTAGAGTTCTTGGATCGAGCTCGAAAAGGAGAGATGATGCCACCGGATGTCATTATTCAGTACGCTAAGTACTTTCAAGACGACTTAACCCTGGACAACATGCCTAGGATGCAACTTGTAAACATGTGCCGCTACATGCAACTTCAACCGTACGGCGCCGACTCGTTTTTGCGATTTCAACTAAGGCACCGTATCCGACAGCTGAAAGAAGATGACCAACGAATTATTTGGGAAGGTATAGATTCCTTGACAAAAATGGAACTTCGTGAGGCGTGCCAAGAACGAGGAATGCGATCCACTGGGATGAGCAAGGAGGCCTATAAGAAATCGCTGCAACAGTGGCTCGATTTAAGCGTCCATAATGGTGTTCCGATAAGTCTACTGATTATGAGCAGAGCCTTCTTTTTGCAAGAGGAAAGCGCCCGACCGGATGCTGGGGACGAGGCGGCAAAGAGCGTGGCGAGTCTGGCCGACGCCATCAGTGGTCTGGACAAGGAGGTGCTAAACGAAGTCATCCTAGAAGTTGCAACAAAAGAGGAGAAGAAATCGAACCCCGATATCCGAAAAATCAAGTTAGAGGTCGTCACACAACAAAATGAGCGAATCCTTGAGGAACGGTTGGCTGCTGAAAAAAAGAAGAAATCGTCAGAGAAAATTGAAGTGCCACCTCTTGAGTCACCATCGGCATCTGTGGAGCTTGAGCTCTCCTCTGAGCAGGCTGAAAAGTTGGCACAAGTTGTAGGTGCGCAGACAAGCGGATCACAGACTGTCGTACTGACGACTCCAGAAATCTCAGCAGTATCCAGCCAAGGAACGACAGTGGTCGCGGAACCTACCAGCACGGTTGAAGAGGAGAAAGAGCATGAACTTTCTCCAGCGGAGATGGATGCTATTTCACAGTTACTTTCAGCAGATCCAGTGAGTAAGGAGCGCGAGGATCTTGCTCGCATCAAGTCTGCGATGGCTGACAAGGTTGAAGTAGAAGAGCTTGTGAAGGAAACAGAACCTGGAATTGTGGGAACTGATGCAGATGAGAAGGTTTCGTTAGTGAATTCTACCACAAAAGATGACGATAAAGTTTCATCAAGAATCGAGAAGATGGAGATGAGTGCAGCAGTGGAGGCCGAGAAATCAACCATTTTTTCTCGAGGTACTCAACTGCAAACATCGCTTGAAGGTAATGGTTCAAAAGTAGAAGAGGAAGATCCTATCGTTGCACGGTTGAAGAAAAGACTCGAAACGATGGTTGATAAGATTGAGTTGCAACTTTCTGACGTGGAAGTGAAAATCGGAGACAAACTTCATATTTTGGACAAGGATGCAGATGGAGTCCTCACGCGCGAGGAAATGGCAGAATGCCTGCAGTTTGTTTTGAAAAGACAAATAACTTTCGACGAGGCAATGGAAATAGCTGGTACTATTGTAAGTCGCACCTCCTGTGGTTCTAGCGCAACACAGACGGTCGATGCTCACTCTGGTCTTCTTTTTGCAGGACGAGAACAAGGATGGGGTTTTCACAGTACAGGAATTGATCTCTTGGATTCAAACAAATAAGCTTGTGAAACTAGAAAGCGAAGGAAGAGACGCTGACATGGATAGAATCATGCAAAGTCATTCGGAGACAGGCAAGGACGATGCATCCAAGGTTGTAAACTGATTTTCGGCAAGCAGACGGAAACAAGACCAGCCTAGAGGGACCGAACCTAAAGAGAAGGAGGCCATGTAGACTTGACGACCTATCCAAGTCGGTTACCACTTGTACTTACAATTTACGTTTGAATATCCTTGTATTCCCTCATTTTCGTCTAATAGGATTGTTCCTTCGGAGTTTTCCACTTCTCGCAACTGCAAAGCTCCTGCGATTAGGCAATCCTTTCAGTAGTAGGCCCTACGGTTTTTGTAACATGATACAAGTACTGTACACCAGAGCGGCACAGGCACCAGGTACAAGGTACTCATAACTCGACTCATAATCCATTGTGTGCTTTTTGCCGGTCATGCGTCAGGTGATGTAGCCTTAGTTGACTGTGAGTACCGGTATTTTACAGTTTTAGCACCTATAGCTTCGTCGCGATGCGACACATAAAACACTATTTAGCGCTTGGTACTTAGGTTTGGCGCTGGCCAGAAATATATCTGAGAATGCTGTGATTGGTGCATTCAAATCGTGAACGAAGTTGGCACCATGGGCCGTTGCGATGGATCCTCCCAAAGAAGGTGATGAACCAACACCCTTTCACACAATGACTGTGAAAGTGGCACATGAAGGGTTCATCTCCCTACTACTGGCAATTGTGAGACATTCGGGCTGGACACAACCACGGGGTTTACCGATCAGCGTCTTATATTTGCAGATAGGTATCGCTTGTTGATTTACCATGCTTGCGAATAACGACAGGCAAAAGCCCAAGCGTGTGTCAATAGACGTTGAGGCAACTTTACCATGGAATGAAGATGCCTCTGTTAGAGGGTTTCGACGAGAGGCCAGCACGCCTCGCATCGGCTCAGCACTGCATCGCAACTCTGAGAGACCGCGGTACCTTCGAGGGTTGACCATGCGAAGACATTTGCGACAAGCATTTTCGAGCAGCTTTTTCCGATCAAGGAGTGGGCAATTAGATGTTGAAGGAGCCGACAACAGTGAACGCCAACGGCGAGTGAAAGAGGCAGTAGCTCGGGAGTTTATGTTTGATGACGTAGGCGGTGATGATATGGACATGATGAACGACGACTCTATCAATAAATTGTTTGACGAAGTCCACACTGAGAGAGAGGTTGAAGAAGCGTCGCTGAAACTGCGGGAACTTCACATGCTTGTTAGTCCATATTTGGCTCGAGGGCTGCCGAAGGACTTCCTACGCCCCTGTCCTTTAGAGGTCAGAATACAGAATGCAAGCTACCATTACATCTCAAAAGAACAGGATTACACAAAGATTTCCACCGTGTACAACACATCATGTGTCTATTCATTGACGCGTTTGCTCAGGCAGATTAGTCAATGTCAGCCGAGGCAGAAGTTAAACAAGATCCGCAAGCCGATCTTGACAGACATTAATCTTGTTATACAACCAGGAAAGCAGTATTTGGTTCTTGGACCGCCAGGGTCAGGAAAAACAACGTTGCTAAAAATGATTGCTGGACTACTACCAGTCAACAAGCGTCAATCCCTTGAAGGGATCATCACGTATAATGGTCGATCACTTTTTGATCAGATGGACGGCATTTGCATTGCGAACGCTTTTGGATACGTAGATCAGTTGGATCAGCACGCCGCCTTACTTACGGTCGGAGAAACTCTAGAGTTTGCATTTCAATGTCAAGGAGGCGGCAAATTTATCCGAGAGCGGGATGAAATGACACTCGAGCAAATTAAAGTACTTGATGACGCCGATCGAGACCATCTGGCACTCAAGACGACCTTGTGTATATTGGGACTGCAAGAAGTAAACGATACATTTGTCGGTGACACCAACGTTCGAGGTGTCAGTGGTGGACAACGACGTCGTGTGACTGTCGGCGAGATGATTATGTCGAGAGTTCCAGTTCTTTGCGGGGATGAAATATCGACTGGCCTTGACGCCGCTTCAACTTATGACATGATTGAAATGCTTCTACATATTGGGCGTCGCCAAAACTTCTCTCGTGTCTTTTCGTTGCTTCAGCCAGCACCCGAGGTTGTTAGTCTTTTTGATGAAGTTATCGTATTGTCCGAAGGACACATAATATATGCTGGACCAATTGAAAGAGTGGAAGATTACTTCGCTGAGCTCGGCTTCGTATCTCCACAATTCTGTGATGTCGCAGACTTTTTGCAACTTGTGTCAACGGAGGATAGAGATGATTTGTACGCTGGACGAACCAGCGGTGGCTTAGCACCATCTGTCGAAGAGTTGGCAACAATTTTCAAAGAAAGTGCTGATGGGAAGCGAATTCACACACTTCTTGTCTCTCCTCAAGAGTACGGTATTGATTCAAGTGGATCGGTGGTGCAGGCGGAAGGAATTTTTCATCTGGAGTCACTCAAGAGCAGATATGCGAACAAATGGTACAAGTCAATCTACCTCATATGTCGAAGATTCTTGATATTGTGGATAAGAGACAGGAAGGTGCTTCTTTTTTCAGTTGTTCGAAATGTAATCAATGGAGCATCAGTTGGGGGAGCATTTTTCAATGCTCAAGATTTTATATCGATTCAAGGTGCTCTCTTCCAGACTGGTATCTTCATATTGCTTGGATCGCTCCAAAGCGTTGCAGGGCTGGTTGCGGATCGAACCCTATACTACAAGCATGCTGCGGCGAACTTTTACTCTGCCTGGCCCTATGTTATTGGACGTGCCATATCGCAGATGCCGCAGGTACGCTTTGATTCGTCTTAGTTTGATTGGAATGAATTCTTATGCATCTCAACGATCCTTTGTGAAGACGCTTCTTTTGGATACGATTGTTTCGGGGTCGGTTCTGTATTGGATGATAGGCCTCGGACAAAGAGCGAGTGCCTCGAATTTTTTCGTCTATCTTTCCATCCTATTTGTATTTGCTTCACTTATGAATCAGCAGATGGCTATGTTTGCATCCTTTGCGACAGAAGCCAAACTCCAAGTTTATTCCGCGATTACATTATTCTTTGCAATCTTGTTCAGTGGATTCATTGTTCCTGTGGATACTATCCCTCCTTACTTTGTTTTCTTGTACTGGCTGAATCCTTTTGCTTGGGCGTACAATGCCTTGATAGTTAATGAAGTTTATTCGGGACGTGAGGAGGACCCAACCGCCATTATGATTGCCAATGGTTTCGTGACACCTGACGGTGAGGTCTTCAACAGGTCATGGATCGGTTGGAGCATCGTTTACATGATTATGTACTGGGGGTTCTGCACCGTTGGCACTGCACTTGGCCTCACCTATTGGAGGGCTTCCACGAAAATTTCTTTGAAGCCTCGTAGTAAGGAAACCATCGAAAGTGAAGAAACCAACGTCGAGACAACCGACAAAATTGAAATACCTTTCAAGGCGCTTACCTTGTCGTTCCAGGATGTTTGTTATGAGGTGACTGCTTCGAAGTCCAAGGAAAAATTGATGCTGCTCAAAAATGTCAACGGTGTCTTTCGTCCCGGTCGAATGTGCGCGCTGATGGGCACAAGTGGAGCTGGGTGAGACAACCATGCACTCGTCTGTGAAATTATTCATGCAGTAATCGTATCCTAACACAATGTGTTGCGATACTGTCCCCAGGAAGACGACCCTCATGGTACGTGCACATGTTTTGTCCATAATGACTCGCCGTGAACTTGCTGACAGAATGTATAGGATGTAATTGCTTTGCGTAAGCGAAGTGGGACTGTTACTGGACAAGTCTGCTTGAATGGTTGGGCTCAAGATCCAGCGTCCTTTCGCAGATGTAGTGGGTACGTTGAGCAGTTCGATGTTCAATCTCCTGAGTTGACCGTTCGAGAAACTGTCTTATTCTCGGCCCGCCTGAGACTAGACCCTACAATCGTAAGAACAGATGAAGAGAAGTTGAATTTCGTTGACCAGATCCTGGAGGAAATGGAGCTGTCAGACCTCAAAAATGTTCTGGTTGGAACCGAGGACGGCGTGGGGTTGAGCTTTGAACAAAAAAAGCGTCTATCGATTGCAGTTGAACTTGCGGCATCGCCATCAATTCTCTTCCTCGATGAACCAACCAGTGGCCTCGATGCAAGAAGTGCCTTGCTTGTTGTTAGGTTGCTGCGAAAAATAACAGATAGTGGACGAACCTGCGTAGCCACGGTACGTTCATCAGAGGGATGTCGTGACAACGAAGTATGCGGTGACCTTTCTCATAGCAATTTCAGATCCATCAACCGTCTTCATCCGTTTTTGGCATGTTCGATGATTTGCTGCTTCTTCAAAGAGGTGGGCAAGTCGTATACCATGGTCCATTAGGGGAGAATTCTTGTGAACTCATCAGCTATTTCGAAAGCTATGGAGCAAGCCCCATCGAACTTGGCGACAACCCTGCAAATTGGATCCTTCGTGTTATTCAGGACCCAAAGATGGGTGATCTAGCGGAAACTTATTGTAAATCCGACCAACGAGAGGCCCTGATCCAGGAAATCGCACTCCTTGTTGAGAACCAAGAATTCGAGTCAAAGATAGAAATTGACAGTCCCTATGCCGTTAGCCGAGCTACACGTCAACTGCTTGTTTCTCGTCGATTGAGGACCATTTATTGGCGGAGTACAACTTACAACCTCGGTCGCATAATGATCTCCCTTGTCATGGCCTGCCTTCTTGGCGCGGTATTCATCACAGATAGAAAGAATATGGATTACTCTGAATCAGACATTCGGGCTCGCATCTCTGTGATATTCTTCTCGAATATCATCGTGGGTATTATGTCGATCGTCTCGGTACTCCCGGTCATGACTTGGATTCGTGACATGTTTTATCGGCATCACGACGCGGGCATGTACGATAGCCTGTCCCTTGGGTTCGCTCTTGGAACAGCTGAGCAATGGTTTATCGCGGTGAGTTTTGTCGATCGTAGGACGTTTTATGAAACTCTGAAATCTCTCATTATTTGGTCGCGACGTAGTCTTCATCGGCCCTTTTCTGTCTCGTGTTCTTAAGTGCAGGTGGCTTTACTTGGGGTCCTGTCAAAGTAATGGCATTCTACGGATTTTTCACCTTCAATTCTGCACTGTACTCTTATTTCGGGCAATTCTTTGTGTCCGTCGTGAAGAACACCAAAGCTGCCATGATTCTAGCGGGTGTTTACATAGGATTCAACAACTTGTTTTCTGGTCTCATCATTCTTCCACAGGCGATGCTTGGGACACCCTATGTCGTCACATATTTCATTACTCCTGGTCATTACATCTTTGAAGGCGAAATAACGTCCATCATGGATAACGACAATCGGAATGTAACAGCCACTGTGGGCAGCGATTTCTATGCATTCCTAGTGGAACAGGGCAGTTGTACTGCGAACCAGCAGAATCAGTGCATGGGTTACCAAAGTGACTACATAGACTTCTATTTCGGCGGTAACTTCCAAGCTGACCATATTTCCAGAAATGCAATCGTACTTGGTGTCCTTCTTGTCGTTGTTCGTCTTGGCACGTGGGTTGCGCTTCAACACATTCGATTCAGCTAGAGGGATCCTGGCGACTGACGATGCATGTTTTGCTTGACAGTTGATGCGCTAAGTTCTTTAATTTCAAAGTGAGGAAATGACAGCAAAGATCATTTCGCTAAAGAATTTCGCGTCTTGATGCAAGTGATTCAACACGTTCAGCAGGGCATGGAACGAAAGCGTACGCATGTTCGAAGATCGTCGGATGAACAAGTCTCCATGAGCGTATCATGAATATCACAATTGAAAACGTGGTCATTTTGTTTCCGCTGGTTTCAAGGAACTGGGTCCGCTGAACGTTCTTGGAACCATTGGGCGCGGAATGGAGCGACACCATTGGAATGGAAGAAGAATCCACCACCTTTAAAACAATAGAATAATTGTCAATATGTTCTCGACGTGCCCGCTCCGATCTATACGGGATACGGGTGGCATGATGGAAGGAACACGTGGTGGTATGCCGGCACTGCACCGTTGCAGTGCGCCTTTTTGAAATGTGCTGAATTTTACTGCAACACTTGCGGGCATTGAAATACCGAACATGTTCAACATTTTGTGTGCTTAGAAACAAATGCAGCCCACCGTTTGTTTGTCTTGGTGCCAATATTGAGCTAGTATGGAAAATCGCTAATTGGTCTGCCTTGGTGCCAATGTCAAGTTAGTACGGAAAGTCGCTGAGGAGATGAATAAAGCTTGTCGATTACTTGTAGCTCTCAACAACAAACCGTGCGCGACACCACAACGACATGGGAATTAAGAATTGATGTTTGTCGGCCAAATGATCCACTGGACGGAATATTGGTAATGGAAGTAGCGCCTATCACTACAATAGAGGGAAAAGAATATGATTTGTTCAAGCGAAACTTACAGTTAGTTTGAAGATTTCGTTCATCTAATGAAACACATGACCTTGGAAGTGCCAAGGATATTGTACAATTAAAGGAGAAGTCATCTGACTAAACCTCGCCGTATTCGTCACCTAAATCAGCATCTCCAAGATAAAGAACTTCCTGACCATCCTCGATCGAATGAGTTTTCAAAAAGTTCGGATAACTTTTCATCAAAATCACGTTCCCTTCAGATCGAGAGTGAGGGGACGCTTTTGAGAACGAGTTCTGGCTGTATGTGGTATGACTTTCTGTTTCGGCAGTTTCTCGGCGTGAAATGTGCATCTTGTTACTCTTGTGACTTCGTGGTGTGGCAGGAGGAAAACCCACTTGTATCCTTGGGGAGGGCACCTGATGGGGTGATGCGTTGCTCCTAGGTGTTGATGGCACTCCACGAGGCGTCACCGACATTCCACCACCACGTGGAGTTGACACAGATGGACCAAAATTTGTTGACACCACCTGAGACTTTGGAGAACTCGATGAACGGCGTCGGGAAGTAGGTGTACTAGGAACATTCACTGGATTGACATTTGGCACATGTGGGTTAGGCGGAAGGATGACTGGAAGGCCTGCAACAAACGGTTTCTCTTTCTTTGTTGTTGCACCCGAGCTTCCATTGTCAGAAAAGAAATGTTGTGGTTTACCACTGGCCTGTGATGATGAAAGTTTGTTTTGTGTTTTCTGCGGGCCGCCGCCGTCGCTTCCGTATTTCTTGATGTAGTCGTCAGTTGACATACGCTTTTCTCGTACAGGGCGCCCTGGCACTTCGAAGTGGCCAGGAGGTTGCGACATGCGATTGAAAACAGTGGGATTGGTAATGTTCGACACTTCGGAATGATCTTCACTGGTTGACATCGGCACCGACTCAGTTGGAGGTCGGGTTCGACTGTTGGATGAGTCGACCCGCTGAATAGGCCATCCGTTGATGTCAACTTCCTGTCCAACATTGCTTAATTTCGGAGAAAGGAGCCCATTTTTCAGACCTAGGTCCGCTTTAGCCTCGTGGGGGGCATCCCGAATAATTACTTTCCTTTCATCGCGGAGAGGCGGGGCACTCTGGCTTCTCGCCTCTAGCTCGCTGCGGGTATCTCGTGAAAAATTGCCAACGGAAGTGTTTTCGTCCACTGTGTTGAGCCAGGCGCGTTCCAGCATCATTTCGTCGGATTCGCGACGCTTCTGACGACGTTTCTCCTTCTTCATCATCTTCCGTCGTTCACGGCGCATAATTTCGCGGTCAACTTCCTCACGAACTCGGATAAAAAACCGCTCGATAGTCAAAGCGGCTTTCTTTCCTTTGTCCAGTCTAAAACGATTCGCCACCAGAATTGGATCCGTTTGGCAGCGTTGCGCTCCCTCAACGCCAAAGCAGTTGACTCGGCGATCGCCTCAGCTACCATTCTCTTTTCGATAGTAGTCTTCGCAAGATGTCTCCGGATATTTGCTTGGATGATAATGGCACATCCCAGCTTGAGATTATAGGCTTGTCTGGCAAGCTTTCCACGGACAATAGCCTGTAAGCGAGCAATCTCATATTGCACGATTATATAATGAGAGAATCCCATGAATCCCCGCCACATCTTTTGAATCGATGTCGCAGCATCGTGCTTCTTCTGTTCCGCCATTTGTAGAACTTTGATCTCGGATTGTCTCTTCTGCACAATAAAGCGGGACAGGTATCGTCGGGCAACACTCTGAGCGATGATGATATGTACCAAGGAGAAAAGGAGAGTGCGTCGAGCCTTGTGACGCCGCCAGCATGATTGGATCTTGGTAGCGGCATACTCTTTCTTGAGTTGATTCTTCTTCCTTATGGCTAGCCATCGTCTAGCTGTGCGTTGGACCAGAAGAATGTCAACTAGTGTGAAAATGTAATCGGAGTAGCATTGGAACCCGCGCCAAATCGTTTGGATTTTACGAGCAGCCTTTTGTTTCTTGTATTGCTGACATGCTACATGACCTCGCCATGCTGCTTGAATGATGCTGGAGGGACCATGAAGCTCCAAGTCCTTGAGCATTTTTGTATGACGACAGGCCGCCCAACGTCGGACCACACTTTGCACGATAATGATGTCTACGATTTCAAACTGGAATGCGATTCTGGCAGTATATGCCCTCCAAGAAGATTGAATGATTTTCACTGATGCAGTCGCAACAGCATACTCTTGTCGAGCCTTGTGACCGCGATATGCTGCTTGTATGGGAATCGCTTTGTTATTCCTGAACACTTGTAATCGAGCACCAAAACCTCGAATGTACTTCTGGATATCGATAGCAGCGAGGTTTTTCTTTTGTTGCATTTTGCGCACGTAACAACCCTTGAACAAAGCCTGGATACGAATAATGTAGTACATTGTATCATATACCTTCGCCTGGCAAAGGTACCCTCTTAGAATTCTCTGAATTTGGGTTGCAGCAGAATGCATGTGGTTGAGTTTATCACGTTCTAACCAGCCACGAAAGGCGCTTTGTATTTGAACAGCAGAATGAATATTTGCTTGTAAATTTGTCTCGGCTCGCCAGCGACGGCAGTAGGATTGGATTTCAATCAATGCCCACATTCGATCAATCGCCTCACGTCTGGCGAGGTATCTCCGTACGGCACATTGGATTGGAATGGCAGCCTTGGATAGAAGTCGTCGACCTGCCCTCTGAATCGGATCCTTGATTTCGTCCTCGTTTTGGGGAACAAACTTGAAGCGATTTCGACCCTCTGGCTTTTTTCTCGGGGTGATCAAAATTCTTGCTGATTTTCCAGTGGCAATCTCGTAGTCTCGTTTGTTGCGTCTCAATTGAATTCCTTTCGCAACAGCCCAGCCAGTGATTTTGCCTGGTTTCACGACAGCGTGAACGGGAGTTGTCCTAGCATCACTAAGCGGCTCGACATCAACACGTCCACGTGAACTCAAGGATAGGCGGCTACCTGTTGGTGTCTCAACCTTTGGTACCTTCTTTTTCGATGGTTTTCTTCCTTGAAACTTCCCATTATATGCTGAAAACAAAGCACCTTCCTTTGTTTTGATCACGTGAAGTTCGTCGGGAACAACAGTTATCTTAAGCGTCTCCGTGGCGTCAGATGATAGAATTTTTTCGTCGAAGTTGTGAGCACCATAATCGTCAGGAGATGGCTTCTTGTGAGAGCCAGATGAAGAAATTGTTCCCGATTTCTTCGTAGCTCGTGCCTTCACCTTCTTGGCAAGAGGAGAAAGATCAGACTGCTTCCTGTTCGAAGTATGCCACGTATGTCTCGGGGAAGGCTCGCCGTGAAGACGATGCAAGTATGCCACAGCCTTGGCATTGGTGAAGGCGGCGGTCGTGATCGTCAAGGCTTTCTGACCGGAGACGGGGGTGTTGGACGCCGATTTAAAGCCAGCCTTCTCAACATCAGTCTTCACTGTCAATTCGTGCGCCTTGACAACATCAATGGAAGCCTTCTCCACTTGTTTGGGAGTGGATTCTGGCTTAGTATCCAAGCTCGACTCCATGTCTTCTTTCTTGAGACTGGTGGTAATTTGGTTGGACGCGACTCTCCTTGCCGCAGCGGTAGAGCTCTTTGGAGTGGGAGCCGAATCTGCATTCTCATCGATTGAGACGAGACCGTTAACCTTGGCAATTCTTAGTGACGAAGACGATTTCTTTCTGCTTGTGTTGCCCTTGGACTCCGCATTGTTGGCGTGTGCGATCATAAAATCTTTCTCGAACGGGGTTTCGCTGTTTGACGAAGAAATGGAAGGATTTTCCTCAATGATGTTTTCCTGCTCTTTCTTTTCGTCATAGATTCCAGCTTCATCAGCGTCGTCTTCAACAAAACCAGTAGTCAAGGGAGGATCGTCTACATTGTCTTTCGGATTCGTGGTGTTCCAGGCATGAAGCGGTGATTCACCCACAGGATCCCTGTAACCGGCCTCCACCAGCGGATGGCTACGGTAGTTCCATTTCATGGGTGAGGCCCCTGCCGGATCCTGACTTGGTCCATGAATCTGGACGCGTAACTTTGACGCATGGGCGGGAGTTGATATCGTATTAACGAGTATAGCAGCGTTGGAATCCACAAGTTTGCGACGCGATGGATCCGTGGCCATTTCGCGAGGCGTTGGTGCCACATGATCTTCGGCTTGCTCCTCATTAGAATCATTTCCGAAAGGATCAAACGATTTGGACCCGAATGTTCCTGTGAGAGCGCTGACTTCATCTTGTGCAAAGAAATATTCATTCCTGTCATGAGAAAAGCTGCTTGGTAGATGTGCAAGTGGCCCCTCGTCATCAGGTCCTTCTTCGGCGCCAAGGGCCCTTCCTTCGTACACCTCTGCAATCCTTGATTTGACTGACTCAAGCCTAGACACTTCGTCATCATTCTTAGGTGTAATGACGCGGTGTTTGCTGTAGCTGGTTGGAGAAATCAATGGACGACCCGAGAACTCTGGAGGGTCACCATGTTCATCATCAGGGGGATCTTGGGAGAAGGCGAAAAAGGATTGTTCATTCGTTGCCAAGTTTGATGCTGAATCTTTTACTTGGTGGTTGACAATCGGTGTAGGAAGCGTTGCGGTAGGCTGTTCGATCACCAAATCGGGCTGTTGCTCAATTTGAGCAGTCACAGTAGGGCCTTGATATTGCCGTTCTATCTCACTCTTGAGCACCGGTTTCAAATGATGCGGCTGGCGTTTGGGATGAGACGTGGAAACTCGCGGAGAAGCAGGCTTAGGCGCTGGTTGTTTATTTTCCATGGCTGGATCTCTAGGACGTCGTGGTGAGGCATTCGATCTTGGCGATGAAACAGACATGTAGCCTCTGGGTGACGGGCTTCTTCTGGTCGAAGATCGTGACCTTGATCTTGGAGATGAAGCAATCCTAGAGGATGATCTTGACCTTGATCGTGGTGAAGAGAGGGACTTCGGCGATGATCTGGACATGGGCGACGCAATAGATCGTGGAGATGCAGGAACTGCGGGGCTGGAGTCGCGCGACTTGGGGGCAACTTCCCCTCTGTTTTTGGTGCGTCCACGGAAGAGTTTCTTGAAGAAGCCTCGCTTCATGTCACGCTTTTGTTTCTCTTCATTCACTTTTTTGTTCTGGCGCTCAGCCGAATGAGTCCGTCGATAGGGCTCGGGGAGTTGCTGCCCTGGTGGTTCCATATTCTTTGGAGAAACAGCTTCCATGGGCGATTCGTGACTGTTATTCAGAGTCGACACTGGTACAACCGAAGGTTTGCTGTTCTCCCTGGCTTTGTTACTATGAGTCCACGATGCTTCGCTGTTTGGTGAAGGCTGAGCAAGCTTTGGTGACCTTGGTGAAGGTAGTGAGTCTCGTGGAGATTCGATTCTGCTGATCTTTTCCACTTCAGTAGGAAGCACTAATGGCAATCCCAACTTATTTTCAATGATAGCCATGGCAGGACGAAAACCATCGTCAAGCATCTGGTCGCCATCGTCCAAAACTAATTCCTCGCGTTCATATAATTCCATTGCTGCTCTAACTCGTTCTTCAATGATATCAATAGGAACGGTCAATTGGTGTCCATATTCCATAGTTCGATGAGGGGGAATATCGATCTTGACCGAATCAGGAGATGAAGAACCAGAAGTATTGCGCGTATGAATCGTTTTCTCGCCATTTTCAGTCGGGCTCAGCACAAGCTCAGCGGATTTGGGCGAGGACGCCGCAAGACTCTGCAATAGACTGTCTTCGTCAAAAGAGGTGAATGAACCCACATTGGTCATCTTGGGTGTCACGCCAGCCCTTGAGTTATTATGTTTCGGTGTTCGTCTTCGTAACTTCTTGGGTGGAGGCGTTTTGGGAGGTGGAGGTGGCGCCCCAACCAATCTGGCAACGTCAAGAATCTGGAGATTTGTCAGTGGGCCCATTCCACCGTCTTTGTGAGAATGAGCGGCACTGTTTGGAGATATAACGATATGGTGGACGGAATCATCGGCTCGAGATCCAGCGGGCTCCAGACGAATGTATTCGTCCACGCCAACACCTGCAGGATCTCGTGACACCATGGACGGATTGGGAGATCCGTAAAGAGAGGATATTGCACTCATGTTACAACGCTAATCAGTCTTGCAACTTCCGATCTCACTCAGTTGGGATTGTTGCTATTCGTCACTTGTCGTCTGTCACTGTTGTCTAGGGAAATGGCCCGTCAACTTGGATAATGTAAAATGAGTTGGATTTCTGGCGATGAAACGTCCTTCGGCAGTTCCGTAAGTAAGAGAGTCTTGTGAGCCGACTTTTTTGGGCGGACGGTCGCGCCTTTGTGATCGTAAACAACTATGTTACCGCGCAATATCGCTAGCAAAAACGTTCATTATATAAAGGTATTCATGCGTATATTGTATCATGGGTTAGATCGTGTGTGACAAGGACGCCCATCCATTTTATGCGACACACATATATGATTTTCCTACGTTTGATAAGGAATTTACGGTTAAGATTCCAACTATCGGTGACAATGATGGATCCTAAAATATCCATTCCAGAATTCAAAATCCATGTTAATCGACCATGAAACTTCAATTCTATTGGGCCTTGTGGGTTTCGTATCAAATCGCAACGGTAGCAAAGGCGACAGAATACCAGCAAGGATCTGACACTGGAGATTCACTGAATTTAGTCCTACTCCTTGCCGACAACTTGGGATACGATGATGTTTCCTGTTTCCGATCCCCTCACAGGGATTCGAACATTTTGCCGAAAACGCCAAACATTGATCGCCTTGCGGAGGAAGGAATAAAGTTTACCAATTGGAATTCCGCTGCGTCACTGTGTTCTGCTAGTCGTTCTGCTTTGTTGACGGGAAAGTATCCTGTTCGTACTGGAACATATCCTGGAGTGTTCAAGCACGACGCGGTCTTTGGTCTTTTGCCCGAAGAAACTACTCTTGCCGAACTACTCAAGGTCGAAGGATATGCTACATCAATTGTGTGAGTTACTAGTCATGACAGATCCATAGTCCTAGTGTGTGTCTACCCTATTGCTACTGTTCCCTGACACTCCATTCCTGTTTACACATAGTGGGAAGTGGCATCTGGGCCATCGCGAACGATTCCTACCAACCAACCAAGGGTTTGACAGCTGGTTTGGAATTCCCTATCACATGAGTGGAGGTTCTGTTGACAATCATGTTTGCAATTACGATAAGGAGGAAATTATGTGGCTACCATTGTACGCCAATGCCACCATTGTAGAGCAACCAGTACGATTAACTGATTTGGCCTCCAGGTATGCTCAAGCAGCAGGGTCCTTCATCAAGACAAATGCGCAACAACAACCATTCTTTTTATACATGGCCTTTTCACACGTTCATCAACTATGCGCTCCACGAGATTTTCCCGAACAACAAACGTGCCAGTGGGGTGAACAGGACCCAGCGACTTTTGCTAGTGCTGTTCAGGAGATGGACTGGATAGTTGGCAAAATTTTGGAAGCGTTGGACGAAAGTGGCGTAATGAACAACACTCTAGTGCTCTTTACTAGTGACAATGGTCCATGGGTAGCAGAACAAGCCTGTGCCGGATCCAAAGGACCGTTTAAAGGAAAGTGGCTTCAAGATAATGTCAACCAAGAGTGTACGGCCTGCCCCAAAGATTACGTTCCAGCTCCGACAGTAACAATGCCCAGGCGTTGTGTACTCAAGGGTACAAAGTTTGAAGTAGAAGGAGTCTCGTGTGGTGATGACACTGGGCTCGGATCTCTTTGGGAGGCTAATCTCCGAATGCCATCGCTTGCTAGATTGCCAGGAAGGATTCCAGCTAATTCTACATCGGAGGCCCTATTATCTACTCTCGACGTCATCCCAACTTTCTTGTCCATGATTGGAAAACCTAATCCTGCAGATTTGGACGGATTAGATATGAGCAATATCTTCACTGGGAAACAGCAAAAGCGTGCTGAAGATAGAATACTATTCTTTTGGCGCGACGGCTTTCAAGAAGGGCCTTTGGGCCCGCCAGCGGGTCGATTCGATGTGGCTGCAGCAAAGCTTGGAAATCTAAAAGCCTGGTTTTGGACGAAAAGTGCGCACTACAACGATGATGTGGAACAATTTCATGATCCTCCACTTCTGTTTAACACCTTGGATGATCCTGCAGAATCCCAACCCTTAGATCCGATAAACTTCTTGAGAGAGATAGCACTAATCAAGGGAGCTGTTCAACGACACAAGGATACGCTAGATTGGACCTATCCACTCGCGTTGGATACGGATCCCGCATATTTGCCATGTGTGGACCGAAGCACTGGCTGTCGTACCCATGTGATGCTCGAAGAAAGTGTTCAATGATTACTTCCCTACGAAGCCATTCTCAATCACCGTACCTAAGAAATGTTATGGTTCTGGGAAGCTTTCTGTGCCGCTCATGATGGCATGCCCGAATCCCCGGGGCCAAGTAACCAACCGCTCGAAAAATGAAGTGATGGATTGTATGAAAGGAAAGCATGCCTCAAAAGGCTAGAAGAGTTGGATGAGTTGGTGTGTCAAAAATCGATGCAGCAACAATGTGGCAAAAGACGGCGTACCATTAACAAGATCCAGAACCCTGCAACTGCTAGAGCGATTGGCCAAACCAGGTAGACTACGATCAGCACCCAGAAGATTGAGAGGGCAAGCTTTGGACACTGCGGCATACTACCGGTAGTATTTTGTTATCAGCAATGGTATGTTCCGTCAACACATTGATTTTGGATGACAACGAGACAAATGACGCGGGAAAACGAAAAACCCCCCATCAAAAATGCGCGACTTGTTTGGCTGGCGCGGCGGCAGTTAAAAACCGGAATTGCGTCCGGTTGTGCACTGTCAACATATAGGTCCTCCATGATCACTCTGCATGTTACCGTAGAACTTAGTAGATTTTGTACGCATAGAATATTTGCATAAAAACAACAGAGCGTTTTCACCAAAAATCGCCTGTGTCCCTCACCAAAACACGCACAACTGCGTGTTCTGTGAAACCAACAACTATCGTAGCTAGCTACCAGTATACAGCGTATCAATTAGAGAGAGTCATAGTACTACTTCATTTCTTGTATAGCAACACCTTTTTTGTGACTCCTGTCTCTACTAGTTGTATTGTTGCTTGTTCAACTGGCCCTAGTAGGTGTAGTACCTGGAACGAGCTAATTGTCTTGTAGTGCGGTTTTTAATTCGTTGCTTATTAACAGTAGCGGTTCGCCCTTGCTTCTGTAGATAAATCTATGAAACAAGGTACCGGTTTCATGTTAGGTCCGGTAGAAAAGTCGCA
>SWEM01000366.1:0-31246 GCA_019593585.1 Nitzschia palea | reverse complement strand
CGATGCAAGGTACAAAACTTTCTATGTACCAGGTACTACCGTAGCCAGCGTTACCCTGATACCTTCTGCCTGGACCGGTGTTCAACGTCGATCGACAACAAAAACAACCCATGAACTATAACAACAAAAAGAAGAGCAATACAAGAAGCGCAACAAGGTCTCACAAACATCATGATCAATGATGATGACTGGGTCTATCCCTCTCAAGCGAACTACCAGCCCTACATAGTAGAGCTGATGGAGTTTTTTCATGGATGTGTCGACTATCCCAGCGACAAGACGTTTACCCGCGAAGAACTCTTGGAGTTGGAGCCCATGGATATCAAGAGGTGGATGGCCAACAAGGCATATGGAGACCCAGACGATAATAACAACAACCTTGACAATAATGGTGAAGGCCGTACTATCTATATCCGATGCGCTACCCTGGAATTTGCCAAGAAATCTGTCAGCTGTTTCATGCCCCACCGTAATTCTCCCTGGGTGGATGGAGTGGGAGGGAATCCTACCAAATCCAAGATTGTCAATGATTTTCTCAAAGAAGTCAAGACGTTGGAAACCCGTCGAGAACCTCCATCCACTAGACCTATTACCGAAGCAGAATTTCGAAGAACCATTCAACTGTTTCATGGACACAAAGATTGGAGAATCAAGTGCTCATTTTCCACCATGGCACTTTTACAGTATCATTTAATTGCTCGAATGGATGACATTTCCCATTTTCAAATCAATGACCTGAAAAGTCATGTAAACCTTGACTTTGCCATGCAAACCAAAGTTCCCGGTAGATGGTCCCAGCCAGGACCACATGAACAACAACGATTTTATCAAATTCTCCTTGGATCTATCGATCCCATGTCCTGTATCATTACCAATATGGGACTTTATTTAGAGTCATTCCTTGGCAAATTTCCACAGAGTCAATACTTGTTTACAAGTTCTTTCTCTGCTAATGCACCCAAAGAATTGATGAAAAACTATCGATCCCGACTAGAAACGGTGGTGTTCCAAAGTCCCAATTTTCGTGCCGTATCCACGGGTGATCCTCGTCCGATGGGTATAGAAAGCTATCGAAAATTCCCGCCCATCTATGCCATGGGAAAAGGTGCCACTCAAGAAGATGTCGACGTTCGAAGTCGATGGAAAAAACGAGGGAGTCGTCGTCCTGTCAATTCGACTACTACCATCGACCCATCCCAATATTTTATGGATGCCAAGGTGGCAAGCTTACTTTGTATGGGTGGTCCCATCAAATACAAACTCCGACCAGAAATCGTCATTAGTGATGAATGGCTTTGTGAGAATATTGTACCCAATATACATCAACGTTTTCCGAATGATGTAAAGCTGTGCAAACTCTTGGCCTTGGCCATTTTGTGTGCCACCCTGGAGAATGCATCTACCGGGAGGATTGACGTGCCCCAGGAAATCCGTGAACGAGTCACACAAGCCTATGCTGGACTTGGTTTTGATGAGGCCCATCCTGTGATCAAGGTTCCACTCAATGTTTACAACATGGGCCAACAACTAATGATCGATGAGGCGATCCCAGTCTCGGCCACTACCCCCATGCAAGGATCGATTCCTGTTCAAGCAATAATGATGAGACTGGATCGACTCGAGAGAACTACCACAGATTTTCATCGACAACTTCAGGAATCATTGCAACGAAGGGAACAACTCCTTGTTACCCACCTGAGTGCCATCAATAGTAGTATTTGTCGCCTGGGTGGTGCCGCTTTAGATGCACTAGCAGCAAGACAATCAGGACCGAATCGACCAGGCCAACAAGGAGGAACGACGGGGACAAGTCATCAACGTATTCACTGTCAAGATTTACCAACCTTACTATCCAAAAATCCACGTTCTCTCCTGGACCTTTGGAAGGAATACAAACATGGGGTGAATGGCGGAAAACCTGCCGAACAATTCAATACCGCGGAACGAAACAGTCGCGTGGGTGGAGTCAAACAAAAATATTATCGTCGACGAATTGTATGGGAATGTATGGCACGCTTGGTGGGCCGAGGGGATTCCCCACAAGTCGCCGCCAACCGGATTCGTGATATCTATGGTCGTGACCGCAGTGTCACACAAATTATCAATCTCATGATCCGCGATAAACAAACAGGAGGTCATCCCAACCTCCGTTAAAAAAAGGCATTTTACAATTGGGTTTTGTAAACTATAATGGGACTGTCCAACAAATGTTTGTGTGTTTTCGTTTTTCTTTGTGTAAACACCCAAGTCACCCAAGTCACCCAATTTTGTACTGAACTGTCATTATCACTACATGGGCCTTCCTAAGGAAATACCATCCTCTCTTGTACTAATCTCCCATATCCTACAACATTGGGGCCTTCACAGAAAATACCATCCACCTACTTGATTTTGTCTTATCATCGGATCACAGGACCACTAAAATTCACGACTAATTGTAAGATTCGCCTGGAACGTCTGCATGCTATTCTTCATGATGGCAAATCTCAGCGTTGACAAGTGTGAAACGAGGGAATTGAACATTGAATCATCGGGGGATCAGGAATGTGCTTCTTGATGTGTGGTAGTGCCTTGAAGGACTTCTACCTACCCTATACGATTCGTGATTTTCATTTGATGTTTTTGTTGCTGGCACTGGCTCACAGGTAAATGCGCCCATCCTTTTTTTCATCCATGTCAAGGGTGAGCGGGTCTTTGATTTCGTTCGTGTGGCCCAATATTTCCATGACAACATCATCTTTCATGTCCACAAGAGAACATGATGGATCAATTTCAGTACAAGAGGCAGACTTGACCCAGTTCGATTTGCGACCAGTAGTTCGTTCGCCATTGTCGGAGGATGGGTGGATATCATCGTCGATCTCAAAACCACAAACGGCTCCTAAACACCTGTCATAGCTAGCGAGCCAGCCATCATTGCGGCCATAAAGAATAGAATCGTCGAACGAACAAACGTCCTCCAGTGCCTCTGGATCACCGCAATTTTGCCTTCGCTTGACCACCGAATACCAGTACCTATCGTCGACAGCGTTCATACCATCAATCAAGGAATGCTCGTCATCGTCGATGGGATATCCCCTTCCGGGATGATACCTGTCTTGCGTCGTGTCATGACCATGATCATCCATTGTGATGTCTCTGGCGACTTGTCTTGCAATTAACTCGTCTTTGGATGTCGCACTCCTCGATGAAGGTCGTCTCATGGCACGCTGTCCACTGTTATTCTTGGTTCGGCTGTCTGCGCTCAAACTTCTACTTCTTTGATGGAGAAAACGACCACTACCAAGTGCAATATTCCATTTCTTTTTATTCGATACAATGTTGCCCCGGCGTCTGTACATTGTGCGCCGTTGTTTGTTGTTGTTATGAGTCTTTCCATTTTCAATAGTTGATTTTGTGGGAGGTCTTCGGGACTTGGATCGTCTGGGATCCCTTTGGTTCTGGGACAACGATCTTCCTCTACGGTAAGAAGCTTTGGGCGTTGCTGATCTTGTTCCTGATTGGGGTGTCTTGGTTCTATCGCTCTGACGGCTAGCTGGCCGACTTCGACCCCCTTCATCACGAAGCGTGCTGTCGTCTCTTCTTTCAAGTTTCCTTCCTCGATTCGACATGCGATCATTGTCGATTCTTTCTTCATCTCTCACTAGGGACTCTTGTGTTAGAGTATTTGTTAACTGGACCAAGTACAGCATGGATGGATCCTTGTTTAAAGTGAGGCCACTATTAGTCTGTAGAGACGAGGCTCCATCATCAAGCAGGTGTCGATCGGTTGTGTACCCAGAGAGTCGAGACCGGGACGTGGGAATTTCCTTGGATTGTACTACCTGTTTTGAGGCCACACTACGAGTACTGTTCTGTGGAGTTTTCTCGGAGCCCGTTGCAGTAGGACTCCTTGTCAAACCGGCAAGCCGAAAGAACCTTGCCATGGTGTTTTTCAAAACATCGCCATGGGAGAAAAATCAAACCACCGTGTGTGTTGGGTTAAATCGAAGCCAAGTTTGATTGCCGCCGAACCGTTGGATCTGAGGTGGGGCTTTGGTTCTTCATGGAGAACTATCCTCAGCGATCACTGTTTACTTAACTCATCTCTTGGATAATTACGGATAGGCGATTCGCAATAAGTACCAATTCTGCAATTGACCATATTTTGGAAGCGGAATCAGCAATGTGCAAGAATCGTACTATGCAAACCGAATCCCATGACTCCTAGGGATTATACCACTCGGCGTGTGCTGGTGCGCGGTGGAGTAGGTTTTGTCATGAATGCATTCTGGAAAATTTACAGCAAAAGGATTTGCCCAACGCACACTTATGCTAATAACGGAACTTTTAAACCTTATCAAAACATAAAAACCTACCGGTAGCTACGTAGCTGGTAAAAAACTAGTGGTTGGTTGTAGTCGTCTACCTGGTACGGTACCTTGTACCTGGTAGCATCATTTTCCCTGCGTGGCAGTGGCTGAGCGAGGAGACGGTGATGATGGTCCGAAGGTGAGATGATGCTACTACTGCGACTGCTACTGCGACTGGTCTGTTGCCTTTGTTCCCTCCTACTCCTGAAAGCATGTAATACGACGTTTGCCCCCATTATGGCTGTTATCTTGGCTGTTTTTACTTGCTTTGTTTCCATCTAGAACCAATCCCTCCGTCATGTCACCAGTTTACTCGCACTGTGTCCATTCACTGTCAGAACCAAACTCGTGATGTTTACTAGCTATGATAGCACTAGTACCTGGTAATTGTAATAGTACGCTTACTACCTACTTCTAGCAACCAAGAAGCAACATGAACACCCTTGAGTCGTCCGATGCTGCAAGCGTACTGCCGGTACCATGTAGTGCGGTAGTACTGAAGTCAAGAAAACGCAGAGTAAACGGAGCAGCACGTACAAGTACCGGTAGATACGTTCTTTTTCGTGTTGGCAATCAGAAGGCGATCGCGACCATCGACTCCGAATCAACCCGTGCTACCTGGTACCTGGTACTTCCAGTACCGGAAGTATTTTTGGCAAGAATCGGTCGAATCCAATCGGACGAGGTTTTTCGAAGTGCACTTGGTTCTCTGCAAGACTCGGTCCCTCTCATGACTCGCATAATTCGGACGTCAACTTTAGTCGGAGATGGCATGTGAGACATCGGACAAGGGATGTCGTCGCCCTACCTCTTCCATGGGGAAAGAATCTTGAAAATATTCATATATGAATATCATAAAAAAGCGTTCGCCATCCGGGTTTAGATTTCGAATGTTCCCCCGACTGAACACACAAGCGGGAAACAAAAGTTCGAGGGTTGACAATGTTTGACATTCCGCCATAATAATAACATAAAAACCAAAACAACCAAACATTCGCACATATCAACCAACATGATTGCTGTAAATAACGGTCTACATTACAGTTGCAGTGCAGTAGTACTATTGTCTCTGTTAGCTGGAGCATATGCTGCCGTCGGTGATGTTGTGTGGACCGATGACTTCGCGTCGAGCACTCTCAATACCAACTATTGGAGTTATGATCTCGGTGATGGCATCAACGGGTGGGGAAATGAACAACTCGAAGTTTACACGAACAGCACTTCTAACGTAAATGTAACAGGAGGCCAGCTGTTGATAACAGCGATTCGTGGGGCAGATGGCAGCAGCTTCACTTCTGGCCGAATCAAGACTGAAGGCAAGGTGCAATTCATGTACGGCAGATTAGAGGCTTCCATCAAGGTGCCAAACGTGGCTGATGGTCTCTGGCCGGCATTCTGGACCATGGGATTTGACTTCAGCCAAGTTGGCTGGCCAGCTGCCGGTGAGGTCGACATTATGGAGCTTGGCCAAGGGCAGGCCATTGTGAATGGTGTCGTCAATCAGCGTGTCGTTTCTGGAGCACATTGGGAACATCAAGGGGGATATGCTACCTATGCTAAATCATTGGACACCAATCAAGACCTTTATTTGGGATTCCACAACTACACTCTTGATTGGACACCAACACAAATGTCTACATACGTGGATGGTCAGCTAATCTGGCAAATGGACACGTCCTCCAGTGTTTGTACCGACTGCGAAGAGTTTCATCAGCCTCACTTTATTCTTCTGAACTTGGCGGTTGGTGGCTATTTCACAACCGTCGACAGTACTGGTTCAAGTGGGGCGACTGGCTCTTCATCAGCTGGTTGCACTGGTTCCAGTAGCTCGGGGGGTTGTGGTGCAGCCCGAACAGTCGTTACCGCTCCGCTACCTGCTACAATGTATGTTGACTATGTCCGTCTTGTTGACAATGGTTATACACAGGTTGTGACCGGCGCAACTCCCACACCGGCACCGGCTGACAATATCTTCAATGGGCGAGAGGAAACTCCGGCACCAGTGCTAGGAGCAGCCGTGGCTCCAAGTCTTGCCCCAGTCCCCGTTACCACTCCGGCGCCAGTTCCCCTTGCCACTCCGGCACCAGTGCTAGGAGCAGCCGTGGGTCCAACTCTGGCACCTGTTCCAGTGTTCTCGTCCACCACGAATGCCCCGTTGGCACCGTCGTCATCATCAGACGACGACTGTGCGAGCAGCAAAGGTGGAGGTGGCAAGGGCGGAAGACATCGTCGTACCCGTGGTCAAGGTCGCCATCGTCGACGTCTGCACTGCAGCGGTAGTGGAAGTAAAAGAAGAGCGCCAAGGGTAAAGGCGACGGATCTTCACTTGCGGCGAAATCATTGGAAAGCAGTGTCTCTGCCGCGCCATCGATGAGTGATCTCTACACGAATCGACTGATACTGATCAGTCCGCTTTTGGTGGCAATGGGTGTTTTGGTCCTTGGCCTGTAGGGATTACCGACCGGTATTTTTATTTGGAGTACTGGAGCTATTCTATTTTGTGTCGTAATGATGCATGTTCTTGATGTTATGGGACTTATTGAGGCAATGTAGTAAGCACTTTGTTATTTAAGCAATCTTTATTGTTTCCTTGGTCCTTTTTATGGCTTGATTTGAACAATAGCTTCAATTTCGACCGCAACATCGAGCGGAAGAGTGCTGGTTCCAATGGCGGAGCGAGCATGGAATCCAATCTCGTTGCCAAATACCTCCATCATCAAATCAGAACAACCATTAATCACCAAATGTTGCTGTTTGAAATCATTGGTGGACTGAACGATTCCAAAGATCTTGCAAACATAAGCATCAGCATTACGAAAGCAACGTCATGAGATTCTCTTGCTCCTGAGAGTTTTCACAACAATAGTAATGGTAGGGTCCCGTTCCCAACAACAACAACTATTACAGCGACGACGACGTACCTTGATAACTTTTTCGACACGATCCAAATCCCCCAATTGATCTTTCAGAGTCGCTACCAGGTTTAATCCTACTTGACGGGCGGCTTGATATCCATACTCAACATCTCGTCCCTCTTCTCCAATTCGTCCGGTAATAAGAGTTTTACCATCCAAATGAAAGGGTAAATGACCCGAGACATAGACAACATTACTTCCTGGGCCATAACAAATACTGTTGTAATTGGCCCGTGGTGGGGCCGGTGGGGGTAATTCCAAGCCCAATTCCTTGATTCGTTGTTCCACATGGACCCATCGCTGGGCAGTAACTGTACTACCAATAAGGCCACGCTTCATGGCTTGTGGAATACCACGGGGAGCCAACTTCATCATTGTATTACTTGTAGTGCTTCTTGAAAAGAAGAATATCGAATACCGTTAGAGATATCAACAACGAATTTGGGTTTGGAGGGTGGGTGGATGGAACGTGCTGGTACAATGACTTTCCAAATCATCTCACAAAAAGTTTCTCATCACGTCATACTTTATGTAACTATAACATGAAGCACTTGGTGTATGTATGTAGATATCAATTCCTCGTGAATTTTTTGAAAACCACATACTAGTACTTGTACCAGTTAACGACCATACCAGGTACCTGGTACGTCACGCACCTGCTCCATTTTGAAGACTTGGATTCCATCCATTGACAACCGGCGATCGCACAAATAGGAATTGAGGTTTCTGGACCAAGGGCGGCGAGGGTCGAGACGAGCGGTTCATCATATTACTTTGTACAGTTACTAAAGAGGTGACCAGCCTCACAAAGAAGTTATTGCATACAACACCACCGTTTCATTCGCAATGCTAGATTCATGGATCAAAAATCGTAATGGATGCCTTCACGTCCGACTGTTCATCCTTGCCATAATGTTGGTCGAGGGCCTCACTTGGACTGTCCCTTCACTCACTCTCTCGCATCCGCTCCAAACATTTTCACACCCAAGACGAACACAAGTGCTATGGGTATCCAACGACTATGACAATATCAACAACAACGACGATGCGGTGCTTACGGAACTCGATGCTCGAGTCCTTCAAAGTATGTTACAAGATGAAAAATTAAATCTTCAAGAGGAAGAAAACATGAAACGGTTATTGGAACGTGGAATCAAGAATAAAGAGCCCGTGGCACAAGAAGCGAAGCGTGCTACCGAAGAAAACCAAGTGGAATCGGAATATTCGTCCCAAATGTTCAAGAAATTGGGTGATACCAAATTGTGGAAGGGACTGTCACGAAATGCGGCCGATTGGTTTGAATCGGCCAAAATTTGGGTCGAAAATAAGGTAGAACGAGATACCAAGCTTGTGGCAAGTCTTGGTATATTTGCCTTTGAAAGGGCCTTGCAAGATGTCAAACGAGCCTTGCCAGCATCGGTGGTGAAGCAAGTGGCACCCAATTTTCTATTAGATACGACAACATCGGCGAATCAAACAACGTTGGATATTCGTAATCAAATGACGACACCAAAAGATGAGATTCAAGCAGTAACAGAAGAAATAAGATTGATCATCCAGTCGGGAGGTGAACGAAAAACAGGTGGCCTCCTACCAGCCAAAGCCCGAGGACTACAGAGTGCTGTTTCGTCCAAACAAGGCAAAGATCGCTTCCTCAAAGCATATCAGCGACGAAAACAGACAACTTTGCTTCGAGAACAGGAATCGTTAGCACAAACGTCGGCCAGGTTGGCGGGGACAGTCATTGATTCTGCCTATCAAGTCAAGCGAGAATTACAGATAGAACCCAATCAACCAGGATACAAAACAAAAGCCTTACGAGAAGGAGCGGTTCAGACGTCAAGGCTTTTAGCGTCAGGAGCAAAGGGTTTCCTGAGTGGCGCCAAAGCCGTCGCCCAGGCGGCACTGACGGACGGAACGAAGCGGGGCAACGCTCCACCGCCCTTCAGCATATCGTCCTCTGATGTGGAAGGGATGGCAGCAACCAATGCTGCTCTTGATGCAGCATTAGGAAAACTGAATCAGAAAAAGCCTATTACATCATTTATTGACGCTACCATTATCGATGCAACAATTGCAGAAGTGCAACGGCCTTCAACACCAGTTTTGCCCAGGCGACCACGCTCGGTAGGGGACGCCCCCATTAACGCACGTATACCAGGAACTTCTTCGTACAACCCCTCTGGCATGATGACTGACAACATGTCATGGAATCGCGCACCTTCCCAACCTCCACCCGCAACGCCAGGCGATGATACCATTGCCACTCCTAAATCGAAACAGGAAGAAGAAGGAGACGAGCTATTCTTTTTTGCATCTCGAGAAGCCCCTGATTTCCAGAAAGAGCAAACCCTCGCATCCTTGCTCTCAGATATAAAGAAAGTAGAAAGTGGACAAGCAGAATCAAGAGCTCCTTATTTCTCACAAGTCCCAGCATCAACATTTAGCGTTGAATCCGCAGCCTTTGTCGCAACGGAGGAACAGACATGGGGAAGCGCCTACACGGATGAAATCTATGAAGTGGAAACTGGAGACGTAAGGAATGTACAATTTGATGACGAGGATGATGACGACGACGACTACTACTTCTTGCTTGACGACGAAGATCCGCAGGACACACTGCGTCGTGTAATGGCCGAAATTGTTTCAGATGAGGATTTTGAAGTTGCTGTTGGGCAAGCAAAACGGGTTGATAACACCGCAGATCAAGAAATTGAAAACGACAATGCGGAACCAAGCATTTTGGTTGTCGTCGTTTTGCGTGTCCTTGACGTTCTCTTTTTGATTCTAGAGAAGGTTATCTTGGTGAGCTACGCGTTCCACTTGTTTTTGTTTTCATTTGCTAATCGAGTATCACATGAACGCCATCTTCTAACTTGAACACCACACTTTTTTGATGCTCTATTTCAGGCATTACCAAGTCTACTTACATCTATACCCCGAGTAGCAACTCGTTTCGCTGCTGTTCAAAATCGAGGAGCTGGGTCATCAGGATGGGAAACCATCTCCAACGCCCAGCGGGGAGAGAGGCGCTACTAGTTGACACGGAGAAAAACTGTCTAACTCACATCTGGGCGAACGATTTTTGTTGGATGTTTTGCGCACGATTGCGTAAATACATTGTTCAAGTGAAGGAGACACGCCAGATTATGGAACAAAAGAGTGGCAACTTGTTCTTTCCCTTGGGGGATAAGTCATCACCGAAACCAAGAAAAAATACGTGGCCACCTAAGATTTAAGAACTTGTACAGCGGAGAACCTCATTGAAAACGATACAAGGTTTCTATGGGAATCCAGTGTATGTTGGCGTAGATTTCGTTTTTATTGCATGCCACTACTATAAGAATAATTCGTTCTCTTCTTGTTAAGGTTTTCATATCACGTACTTGTACTGTGGTAACCGTGGCGAATCGTGCTGGCGAAATTCTTACGGGGAAGTGGCTTCTTTCATAGGAATGTTCCTCATCGTGTCATGCGAGCACTATATGGGATTTGTGACTTCCAAACAAGTTCGCTGATTCAAACCACACGGAACACATATATATTCGGCAACATCTGTTGCCTGTCTGCCAAGTACTCGTGTGGAATATTCACATCGTGAAGAAGATCTCATTTGTCGAATCGAACTCCTCATAGTAGTAGTCAATTCATATTTTTCACAACACCCAAAGAGCAGCGCCATGGCACCATCACGTTCTGATAAGAACAATGAAGACAAACGAGAAGAACACAAGAAAATCCACCACCTCAATGGAAGAACCACTTCGAGACGCAGATACAGGCACATTCCTATGTCCCCTTCGCCGCATCAGGAAGCCAGCAAGCCTAGCACAAGAGACCTACTACTTCTAAACCCTCCTTTGCTGAGGCATGATGGTCACCACGACACAGCGCTAAACGGGGACATATTCGTTTGGTCACAGCATCATCGTCTTGATCATCATCTTGGTCTGACAACAAAGCGGGTATCCTCGGCCGACCATCGCGTCCTCACGTCGAAGCAGATTATGGATATCATCGACATGGCCCTTGAACTCACAAAGGACGTTTGCGACGATGTTGGAGGAATTCCTTAGTGCACTCCTGCTTTTATGAGGACGATGACCAAGCACGCAAGACACACCAGCAGTTCTGGCTGAATGCACCAAAGGAGCCAAGAACTGCGTTCATGACTAGTTCTACCAGGCGCTGGGTTCCTTGTTGACTTCTTCTTGTTTCTTGAAGCCAACAGGCACCACCTCGACCACGACCATCATACAGCACTAGCAGCCACGTACAGCACGTCATGATTATGCATCACGATAGGGTGGCGGGGGGAGGAGGGGAGAGCTCCTAGAAGAAGTCAGCCACTATGCACGACATAGTACTTGCGAAAGAAAATTAACAGTCGTAAAGAAAGTTCCTTTGTGAGGTTGCTTGCCAGCTCCTACGTAGTAGCTGATAAGCGCGGCTTCTTCCTAGGGGTCTAGTAGTAGCTACAAGTAAATTGTGGTTTTCCTCCGATATAGTTGCTCTCCTCTCGTACTAAGTTGTTTCTCCCAGCCTCGTCCTTCCCGACTTTTTGGTGCCAGCCAAGCACTACTACTCACTTTCAGTAGTGGAGTAATTTCCTTCATTTTGGCGGCACGACATCGGCGACTTTGGCCCCTCCAAGGACCAGGAAATAGTGTTGTTGTTGGTTGATGCGGGGAACAGAACCAGCCAGAACATTGCATGATGTCACCACAAAAACGATACTAGGAAGGATGTAGTAAATAATAAAATCATAAAGAATACTTACCGGTGCCAGATACTGCCATGCATTGCCAGCGTTTTTGAACTCAGCCAATCGTTGTGTCGGGGAGTGACGATTTTACGGTATTCTGCGTCGTTTTACTTGCTCATATTTGAGCGTTGTCATTCTAATTAAATGTGTTCTTCGACAAGTTGATTTCCAGTTGCCAACACTTTAATGAAACGCGAGCACTGGGGCAGTTGGGTTGTACCAGGTATCAGAAGTCGAAATACTGTTTATTTACTAACATGTGTATTACAAAATTGTACTTGTACCTGGTACGAACCTGGTCAAAGGTAGAAAACCAAATACAGGTACGTATCTGGTACTTTACTTAAACTACTTGGTACGTCGGAGTTGACCACTACGACTGGATTTCCATCGTTTCCTTATAGGCTAGTAGTGAGATGTGCAGCATACCGTTAGTAATTGATATTATTGAAACACATCACATCAAATCTAGTCAATCGATTTGCAAGAAATCAAATCTACAACCTACAACAACATTCAAAGTTTCTCTTTTGCATTCTTACCATACCCTTCAATTCCGTAGATTGAAGAACGGTGCAGTAGCTTTGTGGGAGAAGGGATGTGGTTATCCATCCAGCCAGAATCTGTCCAGATGCATATTTTACCCTGGATCCAGAAAGGCAGCTGTACCAAGTAACTGTAAAGTGGTAATTACGAGTACCAGGCCATGTACAAGCACCATCATGTGAAAATAAAAGGATATGACGGGTGAAAACGCGCTCGTGCCCATTTCCTTGAACTCTGAACTCGCTCATGCGTTGGGAATCAAATATAACGAAGGTCATATACCCACGAATCATCGCTGACAAACGCCAAGTGGGACCATAGTTGAATAGGCGAACGCCATCGCGGCACATGGCTACGTACTTTCTTACTTGGAGAACCAAAAGAACCCTCGAAAGTTCGTCATATGGGGCACATCACATTGCGATCGTGGAAAGCAATTGTTTCTTCGAAAATTTCGCTATATATCGTTGTCACGAATTCGTTGGCTTGTTTGTGCGCTTTCGAGGTTTTCACGAAAAAGGTCCAGGACACCCGTCAAGGTGCAAATTGCAAAACTTTCACATCATCCTAACACAACGCAACTTTGTTCTGCGTCTGTTTGTATTCTTCACTGTACTCTCCTACATATCCATACATTTTCCACTGATCATGAGTGGCTTCAAACCAACATCGTTCATTTTGCCAACACGAGAGGAGTATGCTTGTCAGGGCAACGACCATGATGAGTATGCAACCGTCGATTCCACAGAGGAGGAGCGTCAACTTTCTTCTTGCGATGATTCATATAGTGTATACAGAGAGGAAGGCCCAGTTCAACTTCATCCTCGATTCCACGCATCGTTTGATAATAACGAACAAGATCAGTATTCCATACAAGCAGCTTGCACATTTTCGTCGTATGGAAGCGCACTGGTTGGAGATTTTGTTCGAGAGAGCTCATGTCCCTCCATTCCACAAGCTGATGAATCCAACAAGAGAGAAAATCCAACCTTATGCAGAAGCTTGGCTTGGAGTCAAGACTCGTTAGATGAACGCCCCCTTCCCAAGCGTTGTCGACGAGATGAGGGCAATCCCACGTCGCCGAACGATGCCTATCCTTTCTCCGGGTTTCACCATCTCCACAATCATTATCATCATCGCCATGAAAGTACAAGTAGCTTGACAGCAATTCATTGGGAAGAAAAGATTGTGGATTCCATGCAATTGGTATCATTTCTGGACCAAACATCAACTCCTTTCTATCATCCCAACCAGGCGTCTGCATTTTAAGCGAGCGAAGTGGCCTGCTTCTGACTGTCGGTCGAGTCCTTGCCCATTTCATAGGCAGATTTTGCACAACTACCAGACAAAGACACTCAAATTGAAGATGATATCCTCCGCTACAAGTGAATGTTAGATCCTACTGTAAACTATGTTGAAGATTGTAGAATAAAGGCATCTTAGAGGTTCCGAATGATTTGTTCTACCATCTAATTATGATAAACTTTTTTCTTTGGATGAGTGAAAGTCACTGTACTGGTGAAAATGACAACAAAAAGTAAGCAGCGACATTTTATTCTTGTAATGAGGTGGATGCCACAGGCACATCCTCAGAAAATTGTGACACTTGATGAATTCTCGATGTTTGTCATCGTCCGTAATCGCTATATAATCTATCCACTAACGAGTAGTGCCTGCCTGCAGGGGAGACGTCGACTAATATATTCCCTACCATGGATAGTTGTGTTTTCCTAAATGTTCCCATAGCATTTTTGGTTTCTTGCTCCATGTCCTTGTACAAGATCATTGTGATGTTGCCATGAATTTTGAAGTGCTATGTGTTTGCAACGGATTAGTTGAGTTTCTTTTCTTCCGAGTCGGATTCGACGGTCCCACCTCCAGCAATGCCCAGTACATGGGTATCAATAGGTTGATAATGATATAATGACGGGGCTCCACCGGTATGGAGAAATACAACATTGGAACCGTCCACGAAATAGCCTTGACGAACCAAATCTATCAGACCCGCCGCTGCTTTACCAGTATAGACAGGATCGAGCAAGATGCCTTCGAGTCGGGCAAACAAAGTCACTGCTTCTTCCATTCCTTCTGTTGGCAAGGAATATCCAGGACCAACATATTCATCCCAGACTTGTACAACACCTTCTGGCAAGGTAGCCGATGGATCCTTGGTTATATAACGAAGTGTGTCCTGAGCGAGGTGGTGAATGTGCTTTGTTTGAGGATCTTTGGGTTGACGAGTACTAATTCCGACGACTTTGGTCGGTGTATCGTAGAATCCGACTGTTATTCCAGAATGTGTACCGCCCGAGCCTGAGGCACATACAAGAGCATCAAAGTTGCTGGGAATATCGTCATTTTCCTCGCATTGTTTCTGTCAACACAAGACCATCACAGAATGAGACATATGAAAACAATTCTTGTTTGCAAATCCATTGGGGTCAATTGACGAGCCCCTGCGATAGCCGAGTGTCCAATTGTAATAACTTACTTGAATTTCTTGGGCACAAGATACATATCCAGTAGTACCAATGGGATTACTGGCACCCCCTGGAATACTGTAAACGTTGCGTCCTTGGGCGCGTAATTCTTCTGCTAATTTCTCGACAGCTGCTGGGGCTTCTCCCAAGCCCACTGTTATAATTCTTTCCGCTCCCAACAATCGAAACAAATAGTTATTACCAGATGCTTCGGGTTTGTACGATCCTGGAACACGTTCTTCTAGGACCAAAGCGCACTTCAAGCCTTCCTTGATGCACGCACTCAAGGTTAATCGACAATGATTCGATTGCACAGCTCCACACGTGACAATTGTGTCAGCACCAGCTTTGATCGCATCGGCCATGGTATATTCCAATTTGCGTGTCTTGTTACCACCACCGGTTAATCCCAACAAATCGTCTCGTTTGATCCATAAATTGACATTCCCACCCAGAGCCTCGGAGAGTTTGGGCAGTGGCTCCAATGGAGTTGCATGAGGAGTATAGACACGACGGTCCAAGTGAGACAAGTCTAGTTTCATTTTTGTTGGAGCTGTAGTAGAAGAGTCCAAGACACAAGGCAAATAGAAAAATAAAATGCTTGTCGAAAAGTGAAATGACCAGCCAAAGTGGTCCGAGAGCAAAATCGATCAACGACGAAACCAATACTACCGTAGTAGTTGTCAAGCACGCACGTTTGGTCGAGACGTGAAAGTGCGTGGCCAAGTGGAGTCGGACACCCAAAGCAGGCCACTGGTGCCAAGTACGAGCCGAGTCGCCTATGTATTTCGGAAACGGCCTTTTCGTGACAGATGTCACTACGATTATTAAAATAGGTCGCGAAACGGTCAGACGGACTGATTCGTCTAAATAAACAGTAACGGATGTACCGGTCCACAGGGATTGCCGGTGCATTTCCCGGTACAACTACCGGTACCCCTGGTACCATGCACAATATGTATATAGGTGCTTTTGGCTATGGATCTACTGCTAGACTGTGCGGAATGAGAGACTAGGTAGCGAGTGGCGACCAAGTCGAATAAAGGATGAAAGTAGCCACTCGGTCAAATCTCTTGTACACCCAGGAAGCCGCGAGATAAAGGGTGTGATCGCCCAAGGAAGTGGTCCAATCCTTAAACGATGGTTCTTGATGGAGTGTACTAATCATTACAACTACCGAAACCCCCATATCAATAAGGATACTGTGCAGGACTATGATAATCCATACCAATGATTCTGCTGTTTCTAATTGCCTGCTTCTTGCTTGGGAACATCTAGGTACCGGTAGATTGCACTGGTTGGCGGGGGTCGCACACTTCACATCCTGAATTATCCTGGATATCATCTTAAGGAGAATCGTGGCGATTTGCAGGTTGGTTGGACTTTTCTTTTCTCACAGAAGGGTATGCTTTGGAAATTGTGTCCGAAGCTAAAAATGTGGAGACGTTTCTAACAACATCTTCAACTACTTGAGAACCAACAAAACTTTTATTTGTTCGGGTGTGTATATGTGTTTGGTCTGATCCCCGTAAGTTGGGTAACTCTCTATTTTATTATTCCTTGGTCGCTGCAAAGATTTTGGGAGCCACACACTTGTCTACACAGTGGTGTAGTTCGTAATACCAGATTT
Organism: Nitzschia palea; assembly: GCA_019593585.1. Classification (NCBI taxonomy): domain Eukaryota; phylum Bacillariophyta; class Bacillariophyceae; order Bacillariales; family Bacillariaceae; genus Nitzschia; species Nitzschia palea. Next base: position 14,558 of record SWEM01000366.1, on the reverse strand, counting down.
CGCAACTAACACCGGGTTTGCTCTTGATTCGTTCCTTGCATGCCTCGTAGTTAGCTAGTGGACCTGGGCATGTTTTTACACATTCCTTTCGGATTTGGGGCATAGGATCAACAGGCTCTTCGTCCGACTTTTTGTGTACATTCATAGTTGAGGTAGAGTTATACACAAGCACGATTTGTAAAAAAGTGAAAAAAAAGTGAGCGCATGGGTCAAGGATGAATCAGAAACACCAACACAAACTCTTCAAAATGATGGGATCCAAAACAGGGAATGAAAACATCAATTTCTTTCCCATCGTTGCTGAATGCATAACAACTCTTCCCCAATCGTCCTCGCAATATGAAGCGTTGGAGCATTGTGGATGATACTCCCCCAGGATTCACATGTCGAACGACATACAGACGAAGGCCGATTCCTGGGTCGGACCATGATATTTGGGTCAATTTTTGTCGTTGCGACGGAGCACCAAACTCTTTCAACAATGTAACGACTCGATGCGATGCAAGGGGAAAAACAGTTGCTATTGACGACATACCATGATGATAAGGAATCCGGGGTTGAAATGAATAACAGTCGAAAGTAGTCGGTACACTTCGCCGCGACTTTCTCTGCTCTCGATTATCTGTTGTGTTGTGCCTCATCTTCGCCCACGGACTTTCCAACGCTCGCACGTCCACGCGCAGCCTTTGGGGCAGAATGACGAACGCAACAATAGGTAGGTACATATGGAAATATATATCTACGATAGTACTTTCAAGGTGGAAGTTGATATGTTGTTGTTAGCATCTTCCATTTTATACTTTTTACTACTGCAAGTACTTCGTCGCATTATTCTACAAGAACCTATAATCCTCATCAGGATCTTTGACAGATATTATACCTTGAAGGCTTTCTTATGCCAGCAGATATTGTTTAGTGGGCTAACCTTGGAATAGTCTAGACTACTAAACAGATATTAATTTTGTAATACTGCACATAGTGCCACCATCCCCATCCCCTTATCCACATGGTTTTACTATCATTCCCCAATAAATACCCTACGGTGTCTCCAAACAAGGCCGGGCTATATTTGCCATTCTTGATCAATAGCGGGAAACCGACGCACTTACAGGAAAGTGCATTCCCTTTTCTCCTGCTCCAGACAAGGACAATTGTTCAATGCTATTCATGGTGAGCTCTTCCACTTTCATGAGAGCTGTCTTGGCAATGGCTTTGGCGTTCTTCAATTCTCCTTCAGACCTTTCTAGCATGTTTCGCAATTGTTCAAGTTCTGCTGCTTGTTTTCGTTCATCGGCTTCTCTTTGTTTGAGTGCCTTGATCAAGGCATGATTTTCTACGTGGGCATCCTCCAACTTGTTTTGAGTTACTTCATATCTTGAATTCAATTCGACCAATTTTTGTCGCAACTTGGCTTCTGCTGCTCCATTGTCCGACTTGTCTTCGAGGGCATCATGGAGTTGTGAATTTTCCAATTCCAATTGACGCACCGTTTCTTCCAATTCTTCCTTGATTTTAATAAGTTCAATGGAAACGTCACCGCCCATGGTACTTTTGGATTGATCATCGTGGGCAGAGGATGCGGCATCACTCATTTGTAATTGTCGGAATCGTTTTCGTAAATTTCGCAACTCTTTGGAAATTTCCAACTTTTCTCGTTCCGCCTCTTCTAAATGGGTTTGAAGAGGCTTCAATAATCCCAATGCATCCTTCAGGGACTTGTTGAGAACCTTTTCGGCTTGTTCCTTGGCAGCCAGCTCTCTCAGGGCATGTTCCAGTTGTTGATCCATTTGATGCAGCTTGTTATTGCCGCTGGCTTCTAGGGCTCGTTGCAACTGCACGACTTGAGACTCCCGATCTTGTAATTGACGTTGCACCAGTGCCAATTGATCTTCTACGGATGGCATGGGAGAGGACATTTGTGTTTCGGCCTCTTGAAGTTTTCCTTGCAATTCTCGATTCTTGGCCGCCACATCTTCATTTTGTTGATGCATGGTTCGGAATCGATTTTGTGCATCTTTCAGTAATTGTTGCAAATTTCCTTCCGTCTCTCGTTTGCGTCGTAATTCCTCTCGTGCTCGTTGAATTTTGGACAAGGAATCATCCGTGCTAGGTGTCGTCGCCGCCGTTGGTGGTGTTCTTGGCGGGATTGGGCTCGCGTGGGATGCCAAGAGACTGGCTCGTGCTGTGGCAATGGACTTTTGTTCTTCGACTTGTTGCTCCAATTGAACGATTTCAGACCGGAGTTTCTCAATTTCCTTACTGTATTGGAATCGTTCCCTTTGATAGAGTTGTGAGGAGCGGAGCATTTCAGATACTTGTTGTTGCAACTCCTGCTTGTCTTGCTCGGCACTGGAAACAGCATCTTGGAGTGGTTTCAACAAGGCCACGGCTTCTTTCAAGCTTTCACGTAATTCAGCACTGGATTCTTCACGGTTCTTGAGCTCATCCTGATAATGGTTGACTTGAGCCCTAAGTTCGACAACTTCATTGCTGTTGCCATTGTTGTTAAGGCTCTTGTTACGGGGAGGTGATTTGGCTTCATTAATGGCTCGGATCCATTGCTCTAACGAGTGTTGAATTTCCTTGAGTAGACGCTTGGGATCCTTGGATAGATTGTGGCCAGTAGATCCATTTTGGATTGGTCCTTCTTGATAAATCCATCGGAGCAAATGTTGCAACGACTCTACCACATCAGTCGTGGTCGGTGTTCCCTTGCCTTCTTGTAATTCGACATCCACAGCCTCTAATTCCTGTAGAGCCTCATCGAGACAGTTTTGTAATTCTGATCGCTCTTTTTCCAATTGTTGAATTTTGGCTTGCAAGGCTTCTTGGTCTTGTGATGCATGTTGGAGAGCTTGGGTGGCAGCTAGTCGAGTTCTGGCTTGAGTAAGTTGCTGTTGCAAATCCTGAACTTGTTGATTCCATCCCTGTTCGGCCTCTTTCCACTGGCTTCTAGCATCTTGCAGATCGGCCTGTAGTCGTTGACATTCTTCTTGCAACTGTCCAATTTGTCTCTCTTGATCTTGGACACGGAGTTCCCATGTGTATTGTTCTGCCTCGAGTGTATCTTCGAGTTCCTTTCGGACCATGTCGGCCGTCAAGATTTGTGCATGGGCTCGGTCCAATTGGACTTGGAGTTCACCCACTGCCGCATCTTTGGAATTGGACGAGGCCAGTCGCTGTTGCAATTCTTTGATTTGTTGCTGCAATCTTTGAACCGCGTCGGCGGATGCACCACCAGCCCCATTGGTCGTGATAGGAGTAGATCTGTTTTGTTGTTGTTGTTGCAACGATGCTTGTTCCTTGTTTTCCTTTTCTACAACTTCCAGTTGTTGCTTCATCTTTTGCATGCTACTACGCAATTCTAGAATGACGGCATCCGATTTGGCGAGGGCTGCCTTGGTGGCTAGATCTCGAGTCGTGGCGTCATCCAATGCTTGGCGCAGTCGACTGACGGTAGCTTCCGGACCTTGTTGACGCAAGGCAAGAGCATCACTTGCATTCAGCGAAACTGATGACGATGATGATGGTGTGGACGAATGGGGCGGGGTTACTGGAGTGGGTGTCACTGGAATGGATTCTCGGGGGGCGACACTACTGCTAGCCGCACTACTACTTCCCACACTCTCCCTCTCTCGCTTGTCTTGAATTGTTTTGTTGTTATTGCTGCCGTTGTTGCCGTTGTTGCCATTGTTTGTGTTGGTAGGACGAGAGGGAGTAGCAAAGTTGAGCTTGTTGGGACTGTTATAATTCACCGTATGATTGGGTCGCTTCACAGCGGGAGAAGGAATACGGCTCGTATATTGAGCATAGTCCCTCATCGTGGTTGATCTTGGTTGCTAATACCGGTAGGAATGCAAGTACCAGGTACAGGTAGTAGATCAATGAAGCTTGTCGCGTGTTCTCCACCTCAACCAGATTCAAAACGACAAATCAAGCCAAGATGAAATGCAGTTCCCAACCCAGCTTCTTTCGTCAAAATACCTCGGTGCTTCCTTTCCCCCCGTCAAGTCTTTGTGGATGGCAGGTCCAACAACTAGTCGGAATCGATGGAAGAGGCAATCGGAGAGAACAGTCGTTGGTTGACAGTGTCCCAAGAGGAACGAAAGGTAGTAGAGGTGCTCGGAATGCCCTCTCCAGTCGAACTGCCGCCAAACAATTACACGACTCTTACCGGTACAATTCCCCTGTCCGCTCGCAGAAGTGGAAGCACCTCTCCCAAGTCTCCTGGTCGGTGTATTTAAGGAAGCTTACCGGCCACTTGCCGTTGACTCTGGTAATCGCCTCCTCCGGTCGGCATACCGAGATACATGCAATATACAAATACGTATATGTAAATTTTCGGAACGCATCGACGCAGTCGCCAAGGACTATCGCTTTGGCGGGAACAGCGACGAGGCTGCCACCACCCATTCAACGACCACCAGGACTAGAAATACCACAGGTACCGGTAGTGGTTAGGACCAAAGTAGCTTTTGTACTTCACCATACTACCTGGATTGGTAAGATCTACCGGTAAAATCTCTTTCTTCGATTCTGACCGAAACTGCTGTACATGCACCACTGATGAGATGACTGACAGTCTGCACAAATCTTGTTGCCGAACGACAGCACTTGGAAAAAGAAAAAAAACGCGCTAGATCCTTGCGTCTAGCTATGTAAAAGGGATGCGAATACATGCGCAAATCACATTGTATTTGATGACTTCGGTCCAACAGGCGTGCAATATGTAATACTACGGTACGATGATTGAAAAGATCCTTTGGATTGAGAAACTTTTTAATCTCTGCTCTACTACTTTGGCAACAAGTAGGAGAGGATACTTGTAGTTTAGGCGTGTTGGTGGAGACTCCCAAGGTGCACGCCATCGTTTCTGTTTCCAACTTTTAATTAGGGTGCTTGTACTTAGAGCTAAGCCGCCATGTTTGCGTAATATAATATAGTGTGACATGAATGATGTGAGAAAGGCATGATGTCACAGTACTCGGAGTAACGTTCCCTAGAAATCCAGCAACAATTTATTTCTCGGTTGGGAAGAAAAACAGAAAAACACACGATTGTCACTAGTCCTAAAATAAACGTCCCTCTCACAGTCAACACGAAACATTGTTATCATGGAGGTGCAAGAAGCGACTTACCCCACTTCCATGGCAGAGCGCTATGGTTTTGGGCGTGGTCCCAGTCCAACAGCAGCTCCCGCTGGTTTATTACCACCAACACCACCAACACCAACAACAACAACCACCACCACTCCTGGTATTACCACCAGGATGACGGCAACAGACGAATATCATTACATGGTCAATTCTTGTCAAGCATTGGCATGTCTCGAAGGAGCAACGTCTTCTAATGATTTGAACAACTACATCAAGTACCCCGACGATGATGGTGCCATGGTGGGTCCGTATGATGATCCATTGCATGATGGTGCTTCTGTCATAACCATTGTCCATACTACCACATTTCAAGAGCAGGCCATCTTTTTTGGTGCGGGATTGGGATCTTCTGTTTGCTACATTGCAACTCTTTCATCGCTTGTTCACTTTAAACTCCTCTACGGTGCCGATTCATTCGTGTACCTGAATCTTGCCGTATACTTTCCCTTGCTTCCCATATCGTTGGCACAAGCTCTATTGGATCAATACTTTGATGCCAGATATACCAGTGAAAAAACATTTCTGGTGCGTGGCACTGTTGGGTTTGCATTGGGTTTACTCGGAACATTATTGATGATACATTCAAATGGAACCAGTGGATTAAAGGATTTGGTATTCCATACCGCCATCCAAGGGACTGGCGGTGCCATTCTGTACGGGACCATGAATCAAATTGCCTCGTTTGTGGGTGGAGACGATGGTCCCAAGTTAAAGGCAGCCTACTCGGCTGGAGTGCAAGCATCCGCCTTGGTAGTCCTCGTGGCAAGTTTTGCCACTGGATTTGGGACTCATGGGGCTGAAAAATTTGGCACGTTTCTATGGAGTATTGCCTACATTGAGTTTTTCTGTCTGATCATTTTTATCCGATTGTTACTGGCACTGCCAACAGTGGCCGCGGCAATGATTCGACGAGATTCGACATTACATCCAGAGGAAGACCCAATGTTTGTGGACAAAACAACAAACTTGTTGGTGGGCACCCCTCTACTTCTTGCCGCTGGAGAGTATTATCCTCCAACGATGCAACTTTCCTATCTGCAACTTATTCGACAGTCGCTTCCTTGTTGTTGCGTATTAGTGGTCACCTTGATTCCATCCTTTTTGGTGGGGTCCTGGTTCACTCGAGTCCAAACGGACTGGTTGGATTTGGCGTCGTGGTTATTTTATATTCGGATTGGTGGCGACTTTTTGGGCCGTCTTGGCACCGTAGTGATTCCACCCATGAGTACGCAGTGCTTGACGTGTACGACCATCTTCCGACTCGTTCCCGTCGCGGTATTCTTTGTCAATGCCCATCAACCGTCTCAATATGCCGATGTCGTATCAATTGTTTTGGTATTGGTCATTTCGTTCCTTTCGGGTTATCTTGTCACGGCGAGTTATCAACTCGCGCCATTGGGAATGGAATGGGAGGTCCGTCAGGCCAATGCCGCCAAACAAGCCAGTGTATTGACCGTAGCATTTGCTGTTTCGGCACTTGGTGGACTTTTGTCAAGTTTCCTTCTCATGGCAATGGGAGTATAGCAGTAGTGCCTGGGTCGGCTACGACGACGGAGATAAGAGCTATCTGACGTATCGATCGATAGTCTACCGCCATTGTTTGTTGGTGGCTGCAGTGGCGTATAGGATTGTAACGTTTTTCTTCAACCAGATCTTAATGGAATGAAGACTACTGGCAGCTGCGTGTTCTGGTGGATGATCACATCATGATGATATGGAGGCCACCCGCGCCCATTGCTGCTTGCAAAGCAGTATTGTACCAGGTACGGGAAGCGGTACAGTTAGTTCACGTCACTGGTTCATTGTGGTACAGGCATCGAATGCGCACTGCCTGTTTCAACGGCAAATAATATTTATGGTTATGCGCGATTTTATAGCCCTGCCAATGTCGTAGCTGTAAAGATTCGGGAAATCCCCATATAAAGGTGCACCACCGGAAAACCGGTGGTTGTGTTTTAATTGTGATCGTGCAGTTTGCAAATCAATGAACGCTTCCTCCCTGTACACCGTACACACATCTACTTGAACTCGTCTCATTGCCATCGCTGCCGTCTAGGGTACATGTACTGCCATTTGCACTGGTAGTTTGACTCCAGCTGGTAAAGTTATCAGAGAGGACCTAAACAATGAACACAAAAAGCCTCGGTGGGATGAGAAATTTCGATTGTTGTCCATCCATCAGGTGTATAGCGAGGATTGTGTTCTTGCCGATAGTTTTTATTGCAAACGTCTGCCTTGTCACCTGGTATCAATTTTCTTTTCTCGAGCATGGTTGGGTCGTGCCGTCATGGCAATTCTTGAACAAGTCCACACCCAAACAAAGACAAGCCGATCCACTTTTATGGCGTCCCTCAGAGGAATGGATCCACAACTGTGTTGATCGACGAAACCAAACAAAAATGAAAAAGTACAATGTAATGTGGCCCAAGTATGATTTGGGTGATTGTATTCGAGGTTGCCAGCGATGTGCCAAGTCCATTAGAATCAGTGAGTACAAGAATCTCTCCATTGTGGGCCAATACTGGATCCATGCTTGCCATTTAGAACCAAACAACTCCACCCATGGACTCAACCTAGAGTACATTGAAGAACTCTTTCAACAATACACTTTGGATCCCTATCCTTACAACACTGCCTGGGAGGTCCCCGCGGATGATGAACTTGTCATTCATCTGCGAATTGGAGATGTCATGGATGACAAGATTTATATAGGAGCCAACGTTACCGTCGTGGATATGCTACGAGTTGGTGCGTCGACCAGACATGGTGGTGCACCCTTGTCCCAATATCCACATGGAATCAAGAGCATTGATGAATTTTTATCCCACATTCAGCGCTAGGGCCTTCACAAGGTGGCACTGCATGGTGGTCCCAATCTGCCCAAGCTATATCCCAACTCGCAAACGTATACACGGTGTTTAGCCGAAGCAATAGAGACGGCAGGGTTCAACATTACAAGCTTAAAGGTCCATGGTGAAGTGAATCCAGATCAAGACTTTTTCTTCATGTCCCATGCCAAATACTTTGTCCCAAGTACCGGTGGTTATAGCAAAACGATTGCCAGCATGGTTGAACGGCTAGGAGGCAAGGTCCTAGAATTTCCTATGACCAGCAAGTGAACAGGAACAAGGAGTGGCTGCGATGCCTCACTGTCCACTGCTCCCTCTTCTCACCTGATAAACTACCGCACAATGCCATGCTACGAGCAGGCATGGCCCAGTATTCAAAGTTGACACGATGACATGTACCGTACAGTTGCAGGCAGTACCGGTATGTTGTCGAGGCCAAGCAATCGAACTCCTTCACGATGGCAACTAGGACAAATAGTGCAAAATAAGAAAGATGATCAGCGATAGATTGACGTGAAGCATTCGACCATGCATTCACCACAAAAATTTTGTATCTCACTGCAAATTGTTGCTGTTATACATAACAAAATTGTAATCAATCGCTTTTGAACTTTTTCACTCAATATTTCCAAAAAATCCACACTTTGAAAGAAATAGAATGAAATATCAATTGTCCATTCGGTTGGTGTCATTTGACAAGGTCTTCCTTATATCTTCTTCTAAGTAACAGAATGAGCCAAGGTGCTAACTTGAAAGGCCACCAATTCGGACACGCGTTCCGAAAGCCACAAGAGATTCGAGGCCATGCGATGAATGACTTGGGACCATCCTACATGATCGGATCGATCCAGACGGGCCAGTTCAGTATTCCCAATCGAACTGGGTGAGGATGAAAAGGGCGGGGCAAGAGTCGTGGGATCCAAGGGGGTCGATTCTCCGTTGTCGCTGTTGTGTTGGTGTTGGCAGCAGGACCAGCCGCCGCCGCAAAGACAGTCTTGGCATGTCGAATGATTTGATCCAACAGTGCATTCCATGCCATGAGACTTCGACAATCTCCTGGTTTGAGATTAAAAATTTCTTTGCGATAAATCAATTTGGCACAGTCAGCCAAGGGAACCAGTTTCCATTCGGAGGATGGATATTGTAACAGTGTGCCCAAGATTAATAATAATTGTGTGGCTTGGGACCACGCCGCACGAATTTCACTCTCCGAGGCATCTCCCTTGGGACGAAAGGCTAGTCGCAATTGATTGATGAGTGGATAGCGAAGACCTCGTTCATCGACTTGAAGATCAAACAGGGACAGGGGTAATCGAACAATGGATAATTCATCCACTTCCGTTTGGACTGTGATAAGAGTCTTGTAGAGCAAATTGGTAGAATCATCAAAGGATTTGGATCGCAATTCGAGAGCATTTTGATCATGTTGGACATGCTCGGCCATGATTCCCAATTCTTGTGATATTGCATGTTGTTCCTTTAACAGCAGTGTGAGATGAGCCATTTCTGCTTCTCGTGCGTCTATTTCTTGTTGCAATAGGGACACTTCCTCTAAATAAGCTTGTTCGGCCTCCTGTAGATTGACTTTGGAAATATGTTCCAAAGTTTTGGCCCGTTGTTGGGCCTCAGTGACGGCATCTTGGTAGGCCTGTACTTCGCCATACAGTCGTTGAGTATCCGCATCCAAGGCATTCGCTACCCGATCAATACAATCCGAACAGAGTGACGTGTCCGTCGGAATGACGGACGACGAAGTAGCTACTTGTAGCAATTGTTCCACATGTTGATGTTCTTCCCAAAAGCCATGGGGAGAACTATGAGTATATGTGTGATGATGATAATGTGGAAACGGATGATGATGATAAAATCCGGGGGATTTGCCGCCGCTGGATAGTGATGATGATGATGTGATGTGCGATGGTCGTCGAGGAGCCATGAGATGAACAAAGGATGATTCCAACCATGTTGCCACTGCCTTGCGTGGTTTGCTACCAGCAACAGAATTTTTGTGCGATCCAGAAAATTCGTGACTATAAAATTGTCCGCAGGTACACAAGGGAGCAATGGATTCCTCTTCCTCGCCGCCACCGCCTTCCATTGTTTGTTTTGTTTTGTTTCTCACACACAAGGTCCAAAATGATGAAACGTTTCCCACAAACAAAATAATGTCCTCTTTGATGAACGGCTCCGTCGAAGAATACGGAAAACAGAAAACAGAAAAAAGAGTCGTGACTCCAATGAGTCACGAGATTTCATGACCACACCGATCAAAAGGGCACACGGACCTAGGCAGGACGGTGCAAACAAACATGATGCCACCACTACCGGTATGCACCAAGGACTGGATCGAGAGATTGACAATAATGGGAGGATAATCCAATCATTCATCATCATCAACAACAACAGCTATAAAAACAAACAATAAACGACCGTATGTCACTGCGAGGAAGATATCTGATTGATCGTATCAAGAAAGTGATTGGTACCAAGAATTTTCGACTTCCTGTTCCACCCTATGGAGATCCGGAATTTTGGAATTCGAGTTATCAAAGTTTGGGCCCTTATGATTCGTTTGAATGGGGGGAAGTGAGTCTGGATGATGTTTGGGACTATCAACACAAACGTCTCGATCATTATTATCATGGAGGAAGTACTGCCAACCAACTATTGACGACAACCTTGGGGGATACCATTGGAATACAACCCAATGCCGAGAATGATGAACCAATCCTCATGTTGGGATGTGGAAATAGTCGAATGGGAGAGGAAATGATTGAGAGGGGTTGGAGAGGTCCCTTGATTCAAGTCGATGTTTCTCATCGAGTCATTGATAGTATGAGTCAACGATGTAGTCACTATATTCAACAGGGGCACATGAATTTTATTCAAGATGATGCCACCGAATTATCGGCCTTGAACAATGCCATGATGCAAGCCTGCCTCGACAAGGGGTTGGTCGATGCCTTGTTTTGTGCCGATGAATATGACCAATGTCAACAAGTTGTCAAGGCGGTGCATCGGGTATTAAAGCCGGGAGGAATCTTTTGTGTCTGGAGCTTTTCTCAACCCGAATTTCTCTTGCCACATGTTATTGCAACGGATTCCACCAACGTCCGACAAGCCAAGACAATGTGGGAGGAAATTCAAATTCACGAGTTGTCCAAAATTTTATTGTACCGGTTTCAAAAGAAGCGAGTAGATGATGCGAGCAATGTACGTCTATCGTCCCCCAGATCGAGACGGTAATTGGATGGTCGTTTCGGCGCTAAAGTACTGTCTGATTGGACGACAAGCATGGCCTCGGAGTCTGCCTCCAGCAACTACCCTTATATAGTTAACGTTAATGGTCTAGAAGGGTGAGTTTTACTTTGTACAGTTGGCTTTGGGGTAGCACAAGATCTACCCGGCAATATAATCATTTTTATAAAACATTGGGTGAATTGCTCCAAGGAGCGGGATGCACCGTGACACGTCCCCGCGTCGTCTCGGCTCGTAGTTGCAATGTCTCCGGCAAGAGCTGAAAGGATCGTAGTTGTTTCAATGTCAAAAGGGATTGGTCCTTGTCCAGGTCGACGATAGATATACCCATGAAACGACGCTTCTTGGCATTCCAATCCACCAGAATCTCGGTCCGAACCATTCCCATTGGGGCGCAAAGTACTGAAAAATACATTTCTTTTTGTTCTTCGGGTGACCACCAGGGTGCCGAGTATCGGGTCGAGTTGCCAATATCGAGTATGGCTACATCCAATCCCGGTCGGATGGGTGCACAAAGAGTGTGGATTCCTCCATCCCGCAACAGGACGAAGGCCGCAAGGCCGACAAGGGATGCGACCAGAATCGACACAACCAACGCGCATTTCATCACGAAAACAACTGTAACGTTCGAATTCTTCTTGACGCCATCTATTCTTGTCAATGTCTCTTCCCTGCCACTTTTGTCAGCAGTACGATTCGGTGAACCGTTGACGTGGCATTCATTCACTGAGCATTCCAAAGACGAGGAAGCCACGACGACTTTTTCATCCTCCAACAATAGCGATGGCTCGTCACCCGCAGAAGGAGAAGGACTTGGCTCTGCCATTTGCAAGTTTGTCGCGTCGACAAGTTCGGTACTTTGCACATCCTCCTTACAAACGTTGCCATTCACCACCAAAGAATCTGTATTATCGCTGTTGTCCATTTTGGATTCAGATGTCTCTACCGTCGGACGTTCTGTGATTAGTGAATTGCAAGTTAAGTTCGTTCGATTCGATGTGGTTGGATTCAAGGAAGTGGCTTTGTTTTGAACTTGTTGCAAACGTTTCGATGAGTATAGGTGGGATACCGTCGTTGTCCTTTTTGTTTGTGCATCATCCATGACAGTTTTCATCCAGTCAGGATCATCTCGTTGAAGAATACCGTGAATGACTCGTGACATGTCACAACGATATTCGTACCGTTGCCAAAAGTCCTCGTACGTTAGTTTCTTTTGGATAACAACCAACTCTTGATAGAGTTCCTTGAGACGTGGGTATTGTTGCATTTCACAATCGAAAAATTTGCGTTTCTCAGCGGTCCAAATGGATTCGTAAAAGGTTGTCAAAAATGTTCGCATTTCCATGTGTGATGTTCTTTGGAGAGGTGTGGTAAAGGTAGAGGCAGAGCTTCGTAACGTGTCCAAACGTTGTTCGGCGAGTCGCCGCAAAGAACTTGCCGACGTATCAAGGCTCATAATGAAAGTATGCGGGCTGTATGTATCAAGATAGAATGGGGCAACAAAAACTTTGTCTTGAGGTTGCCATGCCGACAGCTCTTTGGTTGCTTGTAGGTTTTATTTGTTGGTTTGTTGTGCGACAACACGACGATCCTACTCTCGCAGAGAAACACAGAAACGTGTGATGACAATTTGTTACCCGCGTTCGCGAACTGGTTTTGGTTTTGACATTCTTCCATCGGCGGAAAGTGGACGTTGACGTCACATAGAGGAAACGGTTCGTATTTTGCCTTGCCTTTCTAAAAAACTGCCAACCGGTACATCAATGAACTTGTTCCAGTTGGCGCCTTTCCATTGGCTGCCTCTCAGAGCAACCCGGATGGCGCTTACAGTGCACGGAATCTTTCGCTACATCCACATTTGTTCTGCGAAATGTGTCATTTGTGTCTGTCGTCGATTCGACCTTCTTGTCAACATGGAGCAGCAATCATATTGTGACTTTGAGCTGGCCAAGACAGCAGGTCTTCCTGTCGAGCGCTTCCCAGAGACTGTCCAAGAAGGTCAACTGGCGGAAGATATCATCTTGAAGGGACTGGAAAAGCTTTCTTTGAATCAACATGAACGAATTCTTTTCGACGTGCACGGTCTTTCTCCCGATCAAGAGGAAGATGCACCGTTTCTCAGTGAAAAATTCCAAGAACTTGACAAGGAATTAGATAAAATTACCATCAAGGGGTCATTTGATTTAGCTCGAAAACAAAACTCGAGCTACGTCAATGGTTCTGATTTTCGACTTATGTTTCTACGATGTCACCAATTTGATAGTCAAAAAGCAGCCCATGCCATAGTGCAGCATTTCGAAGTAAAACAAAAACTCTTTGGCAATGGTGATATTCTGAGTCGAGACATTTGTCAGTCTGACTTGAGTCCCACAGATAAATCCCTAGTGGAAACTGGTTTCATGCAAGTTCTACCGGAACGAGATGCTGCGGGAAGAACCATAGCCTTGATCCTGTGTGCCAATGTAGCAAAATTCCCCAAAGATGGTTGGGAAATGGAAAATGAGGTATGAAAAGAAATATATATATTCATTGTGGTTTCTATTCCTGACAATTGTTTCGTGGACCATGCCTTCTTGATAGGTACGACTCACTTGGTACGTCGTAATGGCCATGCTCCGAGATGAGCAGACTCAAAAAAAAGGGATAGTTGTGGTCCTCATCAACCATTGTGGTTTCAAAGTCCCTATGGAGATTTATACGGCTGTCAACAATTTGGACACGGTCCTTCCACAACGACTCGTGGCTGCCCATTATTGCTTTACCGATCCCGATATGCGACCATATGTCGCGGGCTTTCAGTTGTTACTTCACGAAAAAGATCGATATCGCTTGAAAGCACATTTAGGCACCTTGAAAGAGATCTTTTTTGAGTTGCAGACATTTGGAATTCCAACCGAGGCATTACCAATAACGGAGGAGGGGGCTTGCTGCAACACATGGCACGAGCACTGGTTGACACTTGTACGGAAACAAGAAGAATCAGGCTATCGGGATGATTCTATTATTATTCCTCGACGTTTTGATGTGTTGCTAGGAAAACGTTCCGAGGCACGAGAACATACGGGGACCATGAGAGCTCTGCATGTTGTGGATATGTACTTTGAAGAGTATGAAAAACTTGGCAAATACCAAAAGACAGAAGTTGCAGAAAAAATCATAAGAATCATTCACGAATCAGATGGTCGATTTCTGCAACAAAATGATCATGGTGCTTGGATAGAAGTCGATGACACGGAGGCACGGAAAAAGATTGCTCATTGGTTTCGACATGCTCGTTTCAAGCGGCAAAAAAGGA